>JANIJG010006713.1:0-15225 GCA_024611175.1 Megaceryle torquata
GTATATTTTCATATACAGTTGTAGCACCTGACATATGTTGATACATACTTTTTTTCCTCTAAGTGCAACTGTAATTTAAAAAAAAAAAATTAAATTAAAGATACCATGTCTGGGAATTGATGGTTAGACTCTAGAACGGACTTAACAAATTTGCATGGAAGATGGAAAGGGAAACAGAGAAAGCTGTGGAAAAAGATCATGAAAAGGGAAATTAACTGTGTAAAAGGGGAGAAAAAGAAAGGAGTAGGAAATAATCTTCTTAATACGTTTTACTTACATTTATTCTTTTTGTTGGCTTAGTGTGAATCTATTTCCTCATGGATTAATTATTTTTTTCCCATAGTTTGTTCCTTGTTCTGTATTTGCAAATAAATAATTATGTACTTACAGACATACATATTTACATATTCAGGTCCTCGGTTCCTATTGATACATATGTATCATGTGAAGGTGACCTTTAGCTGCCACTAAAGCAAAAGGGAAGTAAACCCATCAAAACCAAGGGAGTCAATTTCAGGGTAATATAAGAATTCAGTATAAGCAGAGATCCAAATCTGGCCATGAAATGCAGAGTAAAGTCTAATGCTTTCTACTGTTAGGTTGAGGATAATATGCTTTTCAGCAATTTATCTACGTATGCCAAAGCAAGACTATTGAAAGAATGCCAAAGCATTTTGTAAAATAAAGCAGCGCCCTATCAAAAAGTTTCAAAAACACCATTCTGTTGTATTTAGTTAAAAAGAGGAGGAATGTGAGGAGCCAGAACCATCTTCTCACATTCAGTACAGTGAGTGGTACCAGCTCATTTTCAGAAATAAGCATCATGTGTTGACTAGATGGTGATATCTGAGGCTTCATTTTTCTTTATCATTATTTCTCCAATAGATTTTCATATCTTGATTGCATTGATTTGCTTGTGTTGAAACTTATATGTGACTTTTCAAGCCTGCCTTTCAATTATTTTACTAAAATATAGCTTTAATTTAAGCTACTTTTAATTATACAGCAGCACAAATATAATATGGGCCTACTTTCAGAAGATATTTTTGCCAAGCTCTAGGCAGGAAAATGGCTTTATTAAATAAACAAATAAGGGGGAAAAAAGGGAGGGAGTAGGAGAGGGAGGTAAATCAAAGACAGTTAATCTTTATATGAAAGGGACTAATTTGGTGTTCTAGGGGAAAAAAAAAAAGAAAATTAAGATATGTGCAGACAAGAAAAGATAGTACAATGGCTACTATAACAATAATTTCTATCTGTGCATATAAACAATATTTATAACCCTTAGTAAAGACATGCAAGGAGTATTTGCTGTAAAGATTATGGAAGAAAACCTCAAAAATTTTGACAGAAAAGTAATCAGAATATCAGATTTTATTAATCTTAATTAATTGGTTAACATGAGATTTAAAATAGTGTAGAAGTGCAATGAGACCAAAATAATAACAGTAAAACAATGAAAGGGAAAGTGAAAAATTTGAGAAAAGTGTTAGGGTGAAATAGGATGGAAAAATGTAAAGGAAGGTCATGAGAGATTAATTAAAAGATGAACATTTACCTGGGAAAAAAATTATAGTAGAAGATTGTGGCAGAAATTACTAACATCTGGACATACATGTCAGTTTAGGCAATAATGAAAGGGGCTGTTTTTTGTATATTATTTCACATGTTTCCCCAAGCATGGTGGGAGAAAGGGAACAGTTCTTCACTGAACTGCGACCAAAATCACGTTATTCTATGTTTTTGTGTATTCTTAGGCCACATGGAGGAGTTTGGTCTAAAATGAGTTTGTTCTAACAAAAATATAGGGAGAAATTTGTAATAGATTATCTCAGAGATTTACCATTTATTTCGGTTATTACTGAAACTATGCAAGTTTTGCACATATATCCCTTATGATCCCTGAACTTTGCACGGTTTTCATGTGACTTTCATAGGGGTGAATGTTTTCAAGATATTTCTCTAAACAAACACATGCTCTTTTGTTGCAAAACAAAACCTTATTCACAGATGCCACTTCAAAACTCAGAGTGTTTGCCACTGTATTTGGGACATAAATGACTAAAATCTATGCAATATATGCAGTCAGGTGTGTGTTCTCTGACGGAACCAAATTTCAAGACTGGAAAGTTTGTGAGAATATTACCCCTTCACTAATGTTGTGGTTACTATTTTCTTCTGCTTTCCTTTTCTAACTCAGAGGTAGCAACATAAAGAGCTGCATTGAATGATAATGATGCTCCATAAATTACAAGTTTCTTTGGGTTCTGTTAGTCTTCTTAAAATTACTTTAACTTCTCTATAATGTTTATAAAAAACCTCTCCTTTCAGGTTTCAAGGAGTTGGGGTTTTTTGTTTGTTTGGGGGGGTTTTGTGTTTTGTTTGGTTTGTTGGTTGGGGTTTTTTTGTTTGTTTGTTTGTTTTTTCTCCACTAAGAGTGGGGCATTATTACTTCCATTATCCACTTACTTAATTACCTGTAAAGAGGTCTCCACCCACTGCTAATTTCAGCCTTGACATTTCTACAACACAGTCATTACTAGGCAGTGTTCTTATTCATGATAAACCAAAGTTCTACTAAACCTCTCTTTCTTCAAAATGCTTATACCAATTCTGACTGCTCTGAAACAGCAGAGAAACCTAAATGCTATATATATAGTACTTATGTAATGAGGATGCAAGTATAAGATGTTTTAATTTTGGACCTCTGTGGAAAGCAGTGCATAAAATACAGATGAATTAATTAACCTTTCCTTATTCTGTAACATAACGTTGAGATTCTAACACAATGAAGTTTTTCTAATAGGTACATTAGATACTGGCCTCATGTTCTTTGCTAGGAGAGATGTATTATATGGAAATCAGTGGTATATTTGCATGACTATCTAGAACATGAACAATACACCATGGGGATGTGAAAACAGCAATGCAGATGCAGCATTTCTGTATGATATGTACAAATATGTGTTTATGCCCACATATGGAATTATCACACTTATATGTCCACAATCCAGCCTGTTTGATTTTTGCTATTTATCAGTGATATCTGGAAAATCCTGCTCCCCTACTAAAACAAAAGAAAAGGATTTGCATTGCTTTCCTCCCACTACTTTATGCAAAGATGACTAGTATTACACTGTGTTATCTCCAGTAGAAATGCTATTAGTATTACACTGTGTTATCTCTGGTAGGAATGATGCTCGCTTTTCAGCTGTCTTCACAGAACACACACCCACATACATACTGAGTGGTGTGTATCGTCACCGTCTTCAGTTATTTTTAAATAATTTATTTCTCTCTGAGAAGAGCAGCACATTCCAGAAAAAGTTTTGAGAACTAAATTGAATTTTCCCTCAATTAATCCTTGTGGTCCTTTCTTTTTTTTATATAATTTCTGTGTAATCTACCGTAATAAGCCCTGTTCCCCAATTCCAAAATGATGGATTTTACTTGAGAAAGCTAATATGGTATATGGAAAATATGTTCTTTGCTCTTATTGAGAGCTTTAATCTTTTAATTCTGATATTAATTTTCTTAAGGAATTAAAGATAAAATAGTGAAATCTGTGGAATCACTTCACTGTAATAGTATGGCATTTCAATAATAGGAAATAGGAAACAATTTAATTTGTCTGTAAAGGGCACACTGGCAATGAAACCCAGTTAAAAGATTTTAAAAAGAGGTGCAGCTAAGCTGCTGAGAAGAACCCAATGACTCATTTTCATCTCCCTTATTTGTCTTTGAGCACTGTATATATGCCTGCAATGAAGACAGCATATTACGTAAATGAATGAGCAATCTCAGAAAATCCAAAAGGGTAATTTGAATGAGTTGTGTAGCTTATTTAAAGAAAACAGCAACAACAACAAAACCAAAAAAAATAACTAACACACCACCCTCTGCCACCCTGAGTATGTTCTGTTTCTGAGTTGCCTTCTCAGTTATTGCACAGATACATGAATTCTCTGAAAGCTTTGTGCAGAGGTGATAATGGGAGCAGAAATGGATATTGTCTTCCTACAGTATAGTTTCAGGAACCTTTTTTCAGGAGAGGAATAAGGAGTGAAATTTTGTGATTTCATTCTTAGTGAAGCCAAGAGTGTTTAGACAACTAGTGTCACGTTGAAAGACATAAGACGACAGAAATAGAGTGACAAACGTGTTGGTGAAATAAAAAAGGACACAGATGGAAAAAGAACAAAAGCCATAAGGGAAGATAATTCTCTCATAGTTTGCCTGAATTAAGGTAAACAGACAAACTTCAGTAATCTCAAAATATTAAGAATTCCCCTAACAGTCAAAAAAACCCCACCTTAAAATACATACAGTGGAATTCAGTTTGCCATTGCTCTAGAAATGCTTTTGCTGTTAACATTGAAAATATTAAGTGTGAAAAAAACTTTTTTTTTTTTTTTTTTTTTTTTTTGTCCTTAAATGCTTCCATGAAAATTACTTACTGGGGGCAAAAAGGTCTTTATTAGAAAGTGTTTAGGCTTGCAGTTGAATCAGAGTATCAGTTTACAATTTTGGCACAGGAACATCTACTTAGCAATGTTTTTCCTTGGATCAAAGTTTGCTGTTCATTGTTTACACCACTGTAAATAAATAAATAATTTTTAAAAAATCATTTTATTCTTTATTTCAAAAGCAGAACAGTTATTTAGTTTAGGCATGTATAGTAAAAGTGCACTGGACACAATGTAGCTTTTCTTTCCAGTTCTCCCAAAGGTATTCTCTTCCAGTTAAAAATTGTTTGCAAAAGGACAAAATCTGCTGAATCTGAAATCACCATGCAATGTCTGATATGAATAGTGATAAAATAACTTGATAAATTAGAAAGTTACGATAAAAACCTGACCTGAAATGTTATCAAGATCAACCACACTCTCTTACTGTTTTTTTTTTCTCTATGTATGCATTGATTTTTAAGGCACTGAGCATGACTGTTAAATCAATGATAGTTTGTCACAAAATTGTAGAGTAAAAGGACTATATTACTGAGGTCAACTGCAAATTAGTCCAAAGGGTAAATGCAAAGGGAGTGCAAAAGCAAAGGAAAAAACCAGCAGATGTTGGAAAATATGGCAACAATGTAACAGATGTTAGAAAGTGTGTAACTTTGTGTTGTCTTGTTCCTCCACTTGTTCATCTTGTACATAATAAAATTCACTAGCTGTGGTACTGAAGAGCATTTTACGCAAGAAATTTAGTGAGTGTGCATGTGTTTAAAATCTTCTGTACATTCTATGTGACTGAGACAGTTTCAAAGGCAAAGTCATAAGCAACCTTAAATAATTGGTCATGATACATTCAAAAGACAGTCTTCTTAATTTGACTTGTTATCAAGCCTTGAAAAAACTTTGAGTATGTGCTGTTATTTTTGTACTTCCCATTTCTCATGAAATCTGATTGAAAATGTCATTACATTTTAATATTTTTGTTAAATTACCATTATGAGCTTGAGGACCATGGATAAAGTTATGATATTTGCTTTTCGGGAGTTTATAATTTGACTCTTTAGGTGCACTGTCCTATATTGTCCTGAATGTACTAAGCTAGTTCATTGACTTTATACAGAATTGCTAAAGTCAGTGGGACTGCTCAAAATACTTCCTACCAATGGCAACAAGGACTTGAATGTTCAGGTTCTGAAGGCACAGTCTGGTTCTTAGAAATAAGCCCTAAATAACCTGTGAAAAATATGGAGCTATTAATGTGCAATAGTTTCTTAGGAAAAAGTTTCTTTTTTTCCTCTTCATTAACTGTCAGCAATTGGTCACAGGTTTGTCCTTTTTTTGCACATGTGCATTCCCTTTGTACAGAGGAACATTGTGCAAATGACACATAGTGAAGATAAACTTCTAAGAAGAAAGTCTTTTGGATCAGAATTGAAGTCATAGTTCCTTAGAGTTCCATATGGAGGAATACATCTTCCTGTTATGTTTCTGTTTCACAGAATGAGGACAGACAGACAGACATAGCTCTGTGTTGATCACTTAAGGGCAGAGAAGAGAAAATTTTGGCAGCCTTAGGTGCATACTTTTGCAGTCCTGTGTAATCTAGAAGAATCTGTCCTACTGTCATTTTTCCAGTTATTTCTGTTGCATAATCACAAACATCATCTTGTTGCACATGTTTTGCTTCTGAAATTCTTTGTGGTTGCTTTTAATTTGTACATATCAAACTGATCATACTATTTCTGTTTTGAGGCTATATGAAAATAAGTCTTTGACTCAGGTTTCTGATACATTCTTATTGGTTACAAGTTTAAATCTACTCAGCATGGATTTTTCACAGTTTTACGATATTGAAAATTTTGAAGAAAAAGAATAATGTTGAAACTCTGATAGGCTTTTTGTGTTGTTGGCTTTGAAAGCGTGACACTTTGTTTTCTCAAACAGCTGTGCTTGTGACATGACCCCATTTGAGGTCAGTTGATGATATCTAAGAGGAAAACACAGATGAGAGGAAGTAGACATATTTCTGCCAGTACAGACTGAGACTCTCTGAGATGCCATAGAATCAGACTGGAACATATTCTCTCTGTTTTCAATTGTAAGAAAGGTAGACAAGTTCTAACCATGAGGTAGAAAGTTCTAGGTCAGAAAATTAACATGTGGAATATTTTCACAGAAACTTCTATTAATATAAAGTATCACTCTGCTAACACAAAGGATCTGGCTTTAGAACACTGGGGACCAATATTCCTCAGACTCTGTTAATTGAAATGGCATGCATTAGGTGAATCTTTGGTCAACACACTTGACATTTAAGAAGATGAGATTCAGATTCAGTTCAGAATCTGTTTTTTTACTGGCACTGGTCATTCCTCACCCTGCCTCAAATTGGTACCTCTGTCTTTGTTTAGTTGCTGAATCTGCAGCACTTAATGTTTCTTCATGAAAACAGATAAGCCTGTGGAGCTGATGTCAATATGGCTTTCTCATGAATCAGCCAGTAGACTACTACTGTGCAGCTGATTCAACTGTACCTTTTCCCTGGGACCCAAATGGTCTTTGCTGCCATATGTTTGCTCTGCAATGGCCCGAGGGGACAATATTTCACAGTCTGCTTTTACAACCTGGATTACAGTTGCAGGCTTTATATGCTTCACTCTACCTAATAAAGCAAGCAGAGCATCAAAGCTGCAAGATTATACCAGCTATTTCCTGTTTTTACAACAGAAAGTTATAAATGAAAGAATTTCTTCAGTAAACAGCCAGGGCTACTTCATTATTTATTTCTATTTTTATTCAATATACCTGAGTGTAACCTAAAATTTCCATCAAAATCAACAAGCCTTAAGAATGAATGCTGAGGAAGCAGTCAATTGATTAGAGACAAGCAGTCTTTCCAAAAGTCCTGAACAAAATAATAGCTATTTCCCACATCTCTCACAAATATAAATTAATATTTTATAGTGAGGGTGATATCTAAAGGGAGAATGAAAAAAAAAATAACATGAAAAGAAAACATAATTCTATAAGCCAAACATAAAATATATTTTACCCTCTACTGTTGCCCGTGATGTTACAGACTGTTTTCTAATCCTAACAAACATCCACCCAGGGGAGTTTATACAGGAATACCTGCAGGCTTTTTAATGGCAACATCTTATAAGTTATAGCAAGAAAAAACTGCTAACCTTAAAACTCAAAAGGCAATGTTCTTTCTTATTAGATTCACACAAGCTATATCCAAGCAGTAGGTAACATCAGCACAGGTAATTGCCAGTTATCTATATTGTTAGATCTGAATATATATTTCTGATGTAAAACATTTTTGTTTCCAAAAAATCATGTTACAAAGGCAGTATCAGAGTACTAAAACAGTTAGTTTATGCACAAAAAAATTGTAAAATATGCAGTTTAGTAGATTTCACAGCCATGCTTCCTACAGTCCTCATTATACAGCTGTAAAATGTTGAAGGCTGACAGCTTGCTCCATTGTCTGTGGGCTGTATAGAAAGAATTTTTCTCCTATGCATAGCAAGCACCTTTCATATTTCTTCAGTTACCCATTTGCATACATTATATTTTTACCATTTCCCTCACATGATAAAAAGTCCTTAAAATGACATGAGCAATCTAAAAACATTGTTGTGTTACATGTGGTAGGATATTCACTTGTTCAGGGATTTTGTCTCATACATGTCCTGCATGATATTAACATTTTAAAAATATTTCATTGTCTTTCTAAACTATCTACTCTAAAAATTGCATTAGGAAATGTATAACATTTGGAAGAAACAGCTCAAGTTTCTCTTCTGTTTATGGAACTAAACCTGACTTAATATATCAGAGGTATAGGAAAAGATTCTTTTCCTGGTGGAAGTAGGAGACAGTTTCTTGCATTTTCCTGTATGGTACTTCATAATTTATTGTAGTGGTTATTTCCTGCTGCTGACTAACCTGCTTCTGTTTGATTTTTTTCAGACCTCTTTATTAAGCTAGAGTTTTCTGTTGTTAAAACTTTTGGTTTAGACTATTAATTGGGGCAGCATCTGCCATTTCCTGTGGGTCTGTGGAGCACTGGGTCTCAAATCTCTATTTCTATGCATTTGTGACATTACATAGAACTACTTATATAAAACAAACAAATAATGCTTGTTACTCTTTTAGTTTTTTTAAAATAAATATGAAATAGACAAGTTACCATTTTTTTCAGAAAGTGTATGCAACTGTCTATATTTGTATATAAGTGCACATAGGTGTTTATATATATATGGAAAATGATGTAAATGAAAACAAAAGCCTTGAAAGATTTGTACCTCTCCTATACGTTGGTGTGCCAGCTACATACTTGAAGTTCTTAGAGAGTTAGTATAAGACACTGTTATGGCCTTTTTTGGGGTACATACACACACAAGAGTAGTCATGATTGAAATTTAGGCATTCACATTAGCTGGCTACCTTAATTTGGGTTCCTCTCTGGTCAACCAAGAAAGAAGGGGATCCCATGAGAGAGGACAATTCTGTCTTCCTCCCTTAGACACAGCAGAAAGCTAGTGCAGCTAGGTATCTAATTTAGCCAACTGAGCCTAAAACTGAGTTGTATGAATAACCCTCTTTTCCTTCTTCCTTACCTTAATCATCATAAACAAGACTGTGACAGCACCACAGTATTTCACTACTTAGAGTTAAATAAATTACAGCTAGGAAAGACAAATTACCCTATTAGTTAATCTTCCTGTCTTTCTAGGGTTTTCCCTTAGAATACATTATCTACCATCCTGTGCAATAGAGTGAACTCTTCAGTGAGGAGGATTCTGTTATTTCCCTTGAGGAGCTATTCTTCCTTGTACAGTTTCTCATTGTAAGGAAGCTTTTTTTCTCTTTGCAGAAGATTAAGTGAAGTCTTGTATCTATGTATTTATATGGTTCTCATAACCCAGATATCTGTATTTCATCTGTAAAGTACACACATTTTCTTTCTCATTTCTGCCTCTAGGAGTGGCAGTGCAGAATTTTCTATAGTTACAGTAGAATATATTCTGGCCTTCCTCTATGATGTCAAGCATAAGTTGACCATTTTTCCTTTAGTGGACCATTCTCACCTGTATCTCTACCCCTTACCACTGCTTAGAATATCATCCTTCACCTCCGTTAATTTTGTGTCACTGTAAAGAGTCCACTGGACACTTAAAAAGCAAATACTTTCCTGTTTTTCACATACTTCCCTTTAAGTGTGGGAATATCTCCTGGAAAACACACCCAAGACCTCTGTCATCTGTTCTCAAAGCAGTCCTTAACACTGTTCCATGTTGTCTACATGTTGTAGGCACTGTGGGATAGGTGTGCTAACATGCCAGCAGGTAGGTCAGGCAGCAGCACCACTATGTGCTGACAGCCTTGCTTCCCAGGATGATTTACATCCTCTTGTAATCTCCTTGTCTCTCTTCAGTTGTCTATCTGCATTTGTCTTTCCTGGTATTCTACTCTTGGAGTCTTTGGGAAGAGGACTTACTTGCATTGTGAGACCTGATCCAAATATTGGGCTTTTAGTGCTTTGGCAATAAAGTAACTATTAATAATAATAAAAATACATTCAAATACTGATGTAGTAAGTAGGAGTGAAATAACATACAAGCTATGAAAAACCCTAGAACACTCATACAACATACCCACATGTATCTGTGTGTATATCTGCATAGATACCAAGCTATGCAATTTAAAATACCAATAATAATATTTTGTGTGTATTTTGCATATGTTAACAAGTTCCAAAGTGCATTACACAGATTCCCATATAGAATAATACAGGATGATAAAGCTTAACACTATGCTTTTGTATTTAAAAAAATCATCAACGATTAAAACCAAATAAGGTTTGGTTTTGGTTTTTTTTTCAGATTTGAGGCAGTATTAATTTACATGCCAAGAAGTTATACAGGTTTTTATAATATTATTGCAGTTTTATTCAATAAAAAAAATGTTACCATGACAACAACTGTCTTGCTACCTGTGAGATTATAGCAAAGAAGGACAGTGAAGAAAAAGCTTCAGTTTGGAAAGAATGGTTATCTGACCTGCTGAATACAAACAATGCTTTGCTTTGACTGCTATTGACTGCAGGGCTGCTATCAGCCAAACTCAAAGTCTAGCTAGGGGTTTTGAAGCACAGTGATCCTCTTAGAAAAACAAAACAGTTGGTAAATAATGGTAGGTCTTTTTTCATGTAAATATACTGTTAAAGCCCCGTCAGATTGGTAATCAGATCTTTGAATGAAATGGAGATCTCAGCCTGTCAAGATTTGGGAAGGGTAGGAGAGAAAAAGGGAGGTAGGCAAAACAGGTCATCAGGAAAAAAAAACACAAGAAAAAAAGTACAGAGGTTCCTGGGAAAATGAGAAAACATGATAGGCTTCATTATGGTCACATTTTTTATTTTTACCAGCCATTATAATGTTTCAAGAAAATGGTTCCTTCATTGAATATGTATTCATGTAAATTTCCAGCACCAACTATGCTGCATTACCTCCTTTAGAATACACAAGATAGATTTTATTTTTTTTTTCTATTATGCACATTTCACTGCCACACGAAAAAATTTCCTTTCCTAGTCCCTGTAGCAGCATACGGATTTTTCTTTCTGACTAATGTGCAGAATACGTACCCTGACTTGCACATAAAAACACAGCCCAAACAACAGAAAAGCACTAACTGAACACACACATCTTATTTTTATCATGGCTTTTAATCTTAGTTTGCTAGCAGACACAGGTTTTCTTCCCTAGTCATATAAAAATACTTCTATCCTTCAGTGTATCTGATCGCTACCCTGTTGCAAAAAGAAACCATGAAATCTTGACGCTAACAGGGTAAAACAATCAGCAATGGTTAATAGCTAAATCACATTAGAAGTGTTCATTAATTAAAATACGTTGAACCTCTTCACAGTCCATATTTAATCACAGGGTCATTAGCACTGTAAAAGGTGTACCTCACAAAAAAAATGCAGAAAGTTTTTTAGCTGAACATCTTAAAATTTACCTCATCTATTGAAATTTTGGGTTTCTTTTACATAAGGCAAAATTAAGTACATAAAGAAAAAACAAAATAGTGATTATGTTGTTGGGCCAGATTATATAGAACTGCTATGTTATTGTAATTAGGACAACAGTGACTTGGGCTATGGTAAGTGGCTTTCTTATAAAAATGGCACCATTTCAAATTTATATCTCTAGCTAAATGAGTTTGTTGTAGCATTGATAAAGAAACAAACACAAGCCAAATGCAGTCAAAATTAAGCACAGACAGAAACTGTAGCTGTTTATTTGCTGTGTAGAACCCAGAATGTTGTTTTTCAAAGAGCATGTACTTAACTTCTTCCATACATTCCTACTCCTTTTTTAATGCAAGATTTTTATATTAATATTAAATTATTAAATATTACTCTATTTTTAATTATGTGAAAATGTTAATATTTAATTAAGCACATTATGCATGTAAAAATATTTATGTATATGTAGTTTATAACTGCAGTGTCTGTAGTAGAATAAAATTATACTTAAATATTGATAATTGAAAGCTCTAAACCTAAGCATAGAGAGTTCTGCTGTGTTCAAGAGATTGACATATTGCGAGTTCTTTTTTTGTCTGCATTACTTTTCACCCTTACTAATCTCTCAGTTCTCCAGATCTTTTTTTCATGCTTAGTTGCTAAGGGTTTTGTTCCTATGGGAGTAGGATACATTGCTACTTCTGAACCCTTAGCGTCTTGTAGTGGAATCTGAGCAGTACTGATGTAGCAACATTGTCCGCAGCTGCAGAGGGGACATTTTGCTCCTTTACTTACTTTGTATTGCTACTGTGAACATATTAATGTGGCATGTTTCACACCTGCAGAAGATTTGTTTCAAGGCATAAACCAAAAAAATTCAAATCAAAGTTGATAAAATTTTAACTATGTAAAAGCTTAACTAATTTCACTAGTGGGAGTAATTTCCTTAATTTCTGTGTCATGATTGCTTACATCTTTCATAAACAATTTTCATCAGTAAGCTTGTTGGGAGCAAATTACTGAATTTGACAGACCTTCTCAGAACTGTGTCCGTGTATAATGGTTAGAACTGAAGTGTTGAGTGGCAGAGACTGGCAGTGTAACAAATTGATTTCTAGGACCTGGGAGAGTATTTTATTTTTCCTTTCCTTTCATTAGTTTTAGTAGGCAAGATTATAGTCACACTTCAAGTGACCTGTAAGGGACAGAAAAAGCAGTGTATGCTGTTTTCTTCTCCCCTTTTGTGTATATAAACAATGAATGGGAATACTGACTATTATGTATACATTTTAAATATATGTATAAATTTAAGGTAAGCATTGGGCCTTAATAAGTTGTGAAATTGTTTTATATCACAAGAAAAAAGATCTTGAGAACTAAGCATCAGGATTTGAAGCATTGTTAGACACTGATTGCCTCTTTTTATTAAGGCACATTCAACTTTAATGTCTAATGCACACTTGGGATAAAGGATGTGTTTATCAAGGAATTGGCATACCCATTTAAGTTTTGAAAATCTTGAAATAAATATCTATAAAAGTCTACGGGAATTCTCATGTGAAACAAGAAAAGAATAGACAATATATATCAAATCTTTCTAAACAAGCAGTGTAATTATTTCTGAAATTCTTTGAAATGAGAGCCAGCTAGGCAAATAAATAGCAATCTCAAAGAAGTCAACAGCTACACTTCTTTTTTTTCCTTTGTGTATAAAGTATATCATGGAAACAAAATGGAACAGCCTAGATAAAATACTCTTACAAAAATTCTCACTGTTCTGTGATGAACCTTACCTTTTTCCAGCCTTATCCCATTTTATGAGGTTCTACACAAAACTCTTCTGTGATAGAAGATTATGAAACAAAAGTTTTATAATAG
Source organism: Megaceryle torquata (assembly GCA_024611175.1). Classification (NCBI taxonomy): domain Eukaryota; kingdom Metazoa; phylum Chordata; class Aves; order Coraciiformes; family Cerylidae; genus Megaceryle; species Megaceryle torquata. Next base: position 13,381 of record JANIJG010006713.1, read on the forward strand.
CAGCCAGAGAAACCTAGTATATCACTTGCTATTTCAGTTTGAATCCAATTGAAGAAAGCACTGACCTCTACATTCATACTTGTATCACACATGGGACAGCAGCTGTGAATTGCAGGGACGGTCCTGCTAGGATGGTGGGGCAATATCCTGAATTCTGCCAGAGGGGAGTACAGCTTGGATAAGAGACTGAGAACTTGTAACTGCTTTATGAGTTACAGAAGGTGAGCCAACAAAAAAATATGTGAGACGGTTCTAGTAGCTAGATCTTTTCATCCTATGGGCAAGCCACAAGCAGTCCCTTTGTTCCTCTGTTCCTGCACCATCCAAACTCAAAGCTTCCTGCATACTTGCTTGTCTTTGTTCCCATTTAATTTCTTTCTGTAGCCAATGCTGTGGCATCTGAATGTGCCCTGTATTTACTTCCCTGTTACTGATTTTATTATTCTGTATGTGAAGGAGGTCACTCAGGCTGAAGCTGCTGTACTTGCTATAATACTGGGGACCATATTTGTGTTATCTGTCCCATTTATAATTTCCACTCAAAGCTACTAGGCTTTGTCTGTAAGTGTCTGGATACAATACAGCAAAATTTGAAATTTGTCAGACAACAAATTTTCAATGTTAATTTCTTACAACCCAACCATCAATTTGAGGATAAAGTCCATTTCTCTTGCCCAGTGGCAGGTTAAAGATTATTATATTAAAGGATAGGTATATGATCACTATTCAACATTAAAAAACTCAAGCTTCAAAACATAAACAGCTTACGTGTTTATAATAACAGATTCAACAAATATCTGTCAAAGACAGATGCAACATTACTTTCTTCAGCATTGCATTCCTCTTCTATGTGTTAACCATCAGCTTCAGATCATGTGGATTTTTCTGTATCCTGCTGAGCAGCATGAGAGATGCTGGTGGAGCACTTCCCTGACAGGTGGGGCCGTGGCAGAGCTTGCCTAGCAGACAGCTGATCAACTCCCCTTTGTTGATGTTCTCTCCCTGTAATAATGGAGAAATTCATGCTAGCAGCCAAAATAAATGACCAGTGTCAGCTATAGGCATTTTTCCTCTATTGACATTAATTTCTGCAACCTGCATTCCCTTCCCTGGAAATTAGCCTTTATTCACATGCAGTAAACCTGCTGCAGCTTCAGACACTGCAAACTTCTACTCCATAAGCAAGGTGCTATATATCCCTCTAGACATTCCCAAATCCTGCTAGGCCCATATTTTGTTCTGATGTTTTGAAGTAGCCAGGTGGGAAAGTCTGAAATGAAAGCTCTTGGGTGATATGCAAATTATCTTGAAATATACAAACATTCCTCTAAATAATTTGCAGGTACTCTAATGCACCAAACTGCCCCAAGTCATAGCAGCAATGTGCCATACAGAAAGAAGAAAAAAGTGCAGTGCAAGAACATGCCAAAGGACCATCTCTTCCCTCTTTAGTTTACTGTTACTTGAAGTGGCATGTAATTTGGATTCAGCAGTACACAAAGTGTGCATATTGTCATATCCAGAAAGGGGGTTCTTTTGGTGGGTGCTATAATTCTTTTCCTTTATGAACATATCAGCCCTTAACCTCTCTCCTACTCTTGCTTTCTTTCCTTCTGTAGATACTGTCTTTATTGTTAGCCTAATTAATATCATTATTTTTAAGTCATTAAAAAAAAGAAGTCTTTGCAGCAAGCCTAACATAACTAACTGAATTTCATTTGGTTTTGCTTCTTACAGAAATGGCAAGTGCTATGTTGCATAAGAAATAAAAAGGGCAATTTCCTTTTTTTTTTTTTTTTTTTTTTTTTTAAATAAGAGCTTGGAATTTATAACTCCTTCTCGCCA
>JANIJG010006713.1:15235-32459 GCA_024611175.1 Megaceryle torquata
AAAAATAAAATTAATTTCCTTTGGTTTTTCTTCTTAAAAAAATGGGAAGTGTTATGTTTCAAAAAAAATAAAAAGGGCAATTTCCTTTTTTTTTTTTTTTTTTTTTTTAAATCAGAGTATGGAATTTATAACTCTGTCTAGACAATGGTCCCCTCAGTGTCAGAGACTCATTTCAGAGACAATAGATGTTGTCCTAACTCTGTCACTGTGACCATATCAAACTATTACTATGGCTGCAAGCCCAGAGAGAAAAAAGAATCCTTTTTATTACTGCTTTTCTATGTGGTCTTTGTAACTTGGCAAGGTTCTTTCAAATGTGATTTTACAAATCTTAAATGCAACATATTATATTGTATTATTAACCTTCTATTTCGTTTTCCTTTGATATGATTCCTTTGCGAATGCTTGAATTCTACATGGATCTATCAGGTAGTTTTAAATGCAGTCTACAAAGAAAAATAATACAGCTACTAAAAAGGTTTTTCTTTTACTTAGAAATTCAGTCTGCTGGTATATATCACCTTGAAGGAAAACGTTTTGTTTGTGTTCCACAAGTAGTGTTTAAAGTTGTTACTGATGTTTTTTCTTCTTTTATTATTGTCATACAATTCACAAGGGTATTAATTTTTGTTTATAATAATTTTTTGAACAGCTATGCGAATTTCTAGTAAAAGTGTAAACATTCTATTTGTATATTCTTTCTATTTAGGCACCTTTGTTACTAAAGTAACAGCTACAGATGCAGATGATCCAGTTTATGGAAACAGTGCCAAGCTGGTTTATAGCATTCTGGAAGGACAGCCTTACTTTTCTATTGAGCCACATACAGGTATGTGACTCTGGATATGAATCCCTGGGTTATATTTATACAAGTGACCATGACACTTAAGTATTTCATATAATATACTTAAACAGCCAGCATAAGTAGATGTCTGTCAGTAACACTGAATTCTAACTCATCTCACTTGGTATTCTGCCAGAGTCTGATCATGTGAAAAGACAAAGAAAAATCTATATTAATGATAATTGAGTAATGGTGATGCTAATATTACATAAGTTAGTGAAGCAAAACTGAAAGTGATGTGTGACTTATAACTGATGAGGGATTGAATGACTTGGCCTGAGGAACTTAATGAGCATAATCTAATTTTCAATATGAAACAACAGTATTTCCACTTAAAGAAAGTACAGTTTATCTTGGGAATTTTAGTGAAAATATTATGTATTTTCATTAAAAGCAATTTTTCTTTTTTTAATTGGATGGATCAGGGGAAAGAAAGAACATGATACTGAGTGTTGATATGAAATTTTATGAGCATGCATTTAGGATGACTTTATTTATCTGTAGTTTTAAACTCTTGAAAGTCATCTGCGAGAAGCACCGATAAATACATTCCCTCTTGTTTCTGTACATATGTCCTATATACAGAAAATTAATTTAGTTATGTTGGAGAAATGATTTTTAAAGTGATTTGATATTGTCTCTCATATTCTTTCACCTGTTACTAAGAGGTGGTTTTAATCACTGTGAGTCAAGTAGCTGTGATCTCCTAAGGAAAGGAAAACTGTCTTATTTTAAAACATATATTAATTTATATGACCATAAAGGAGTATTGCATGAGTAAAAATTTTTTGTCCTCATGCAGATTAACAAAATTATGAAATAAACACTAGGAGAAATTATGAAATGATGCTTTTGATATATCAAGTGTGCTAAGTTTTCTCATTAACATTAAACAGAGTATTCTTGGATTCTTTCAAGTCCCTTTTCTAGAAACATCCTAACTTGCAGGGACTGTCGGTAAGTAATATAGGTCAATAAATATTAATTGATTAATGGATTGATCCTTTAAAATTTTTTCTTATGGTTCAAGGACAGCTATCCTAAATGTGAAAACAATCTCTGGAATGTGATTCAGTATTTTATTTTATGCTACATGTAAACCAGAGGTTTACAAAGAATAAGTCTAGCACAGCACAATGGAAAAACAGTAGCTTTATTCAAAAATAAGTATGTCAAGAGAGTATTATTAGTGAAGCCCCTTAGTTCATCCTGGCTGATTTGTCACAGGTCATATGGAAATATAACTCTGAAAAGATTCCTGATCATCAAGGATTAAAATCTATTATTTGGTTTTCTTTTATATGAAAAAATATTGCATGCAGTAATTACTTGAGTTATCTGTCTTAATTAGAGGGGAATTAGCTACAGGCTCTTTCACAATTTCTACTAGGGAGAGTTAGTATTTTAGCATCAGAACACAGCAGCTTTCACAGGGGAGCAAAGAAGTGTATTCTCCACCTACACAGAAGATTTTTCACTTCTTTCATGCAAAAATAGCCTGAAAGAAATACTCCAAATAATAAAAAAAATGCTTAATTTTACTCATTTATTATTTGTAGTGCATTAAAACTGTATACTTAATCCAATGAAGTAAGTGTTCATCACCTAGGAAAGTGATTTCCATTATCATGAAAGCCTCAAAAAACTCCAAAGCTTTTTGGTGAACCTGAAAATCATGATTTTTCTCCTCTTCACTAGCATAACGTTCCCCCTCCTACCTTCATTTCCAGTTACAAATATTCCTTTGAGTAGCAGTTCACTTACCATGCAAATGACATGTTAGTTTCTAAAGGGAATTTAATCATTGAGAATTCAGCTGTGGCTTTGCCACAATCCCTGAGTAAGTAGCTTCATATTATGGATCTGCTTCTGAATAAGTGGTTTCAGATTCCCCATTTTTCTAGATCTATGGAGGACATAATTTATGTTCTTCTCTAAATCATTTCAACCGAATAAATTTATGTACTAACGTTGTCCACTGTTTCTTTGACATCTCTATGGAATGGTGTTCATATCTAGTGTATACCATAGTGTCTACCATACTGCCCATACAGCTACCCACCAAATAGCTTGTTTATAGACCTATCTATTGCTTGTAATGTTCTAGAATTTGCAAAATTTGTTCTTGTGTCTGACATGCATCTTCATTCACTTAGAGAAATTTTAGGTTCTATCATACATTTATTTAGGATATGTAAACAATAAATATACATAAAAGTCCAGTCATTAAGCAAACCAGATGCAGGTAGTCATGTAGAAAATGCAGCTTCATATGATATGGAGTGAGAAAAATTGCTCTAAAACCCATCAGCCTTATAGTTGTGGTTCTTCTGCAGACAAATGTTGGTATCAGAAAACATGGAACTATGCAGCAGAATGTCTTGGTAATACCAGAATTTTGGAGCAGGGGTATGATAATGTTTTATATAACAGAGAGAGTTGTACAGATTGTTACATGCAGTCTCAAAATGCTAATAGTATTAAGACAGCTACAATTTTGCAGTACCTTGTGACACTGTATATTTCACCTTGTAGAAGTAGTGGTACATAAAACATGCACACTAGTTTAGCAGACATATGAGTTGGACATTGCCATTGCCATGGACAGGTAGGGTGGAAGGTACCTTTTAACAAGAAAACATCCAAAGTAAATATGTATGTAGACATTTAATTGCTCCTTTCTATTTATCCAATCTCAGCAGTGTGAACCATCTCAACTAATATTTGTTTCCTCTTAGGAACTAGGCCAGGAAAACACATTATCTTAAACACTTCTGTGTAGTGTTTGGGAATCTCAGTGAAAGATTTCATGTGGGAAGATATTTGTGGGAAGATGTTTATTGTGACAGTGTACAAATTAAAGTGGAACAGACAGGAATAGTAGTGTCTTGTCCAAAATAAACATGAAGGTGATTCTTCAAGCATGGTAGATATTTTAGGGTTTGGAGTTTAATTTAATTTGAGTTTGGGTTGCTTTTTCTGGTTTTGTTTTTGGTTTTTTTGTTTGTGTTTTGGTGGGTAGGGTGGTGGGTGCACAGGATGTGGGTGTGCATCTAGCTATATTTTCTCTGTGTCTGCATTTCAGTAGTGTCCCTGCTAAGATGAATGCCTTTCCAGTTCATCTGAAACAGAATTGTATAGTGTCTTTCGCAAAATGGAATCACTGTTTTAGGAAATGGACTATATTAGAATGATCCACTTCAGAATGTAAATATTTTCTGTCATTAATGGGAGTGTATCAAATGTTATCAAAAGTATAGCTATTTTAGAGCTGATCTACTTACTACTTTTCTAGCTGTTGGCCTTTTATCAGCTTGCTTTATTAGAAATTAAGACTGGATTTATATCTGTGCAGCTACAAGAACCAGGGCAGCCCTAAATAGGCTGTACTACCTATAATTTTTTTCATTTCCTGGCTCAGACTAAAGATTGTCTGACCTGCTGCTCTGTTTTAATAGTATGATGAGACCTGACCATCAGGAATAATCCCAGTCATGCCTCCTGGTTCCTCTCTCTGCAGTACTCTGAACAAGAGGAGGGAACAAAAGCATAGGATATGGCTTCATGCCTACAGTAGAAAGGGTTGCTGCACCTGAGGGTAAACATGAGGAAAGCAGTTGCTTAATCTTCTGCTTTTTTGTTCTTACTAACTTGACATTAACTAGGTATAGTCCTTATCTGAATCACGCTCTCGGCTGAAACTCTGACATTACTCTCTACCTCCTTGCTGAAACAATTCTATAATGCTGGGTGCACAGAAATAAGTACTGGTAAGTGACCCATAAAACAATATTTTTCCATTACGTTAGATGAAAAATGCATATACTGCTGCAGTTCTAGTTTGCAAGTTCTGTATGAGTTATAGACACATGAACATAGGTAATTCAGAAGTTATTTTTCACTCAGTGCTCTGAATATGGCTTAGGGTAAATGCTTTTTTTATTGCTTGTTTTGAATATTTTTTTACTTTTCATAGGTGAATTTTGATATGACCACTGGTTTGTTGGATAGAGAGTAAACATAAATAATACAGTACAAAGATACAGATTCAGATTTTCTATGAGGGGCTAAATTTACAATGTGTTGACATCAGATTAGTAATGAAACTCATGATGGACTAAAATACATTCCATAAATCATTATTGTTACATCTAACTAACTGACGTCAGGTTTCCTGACTCGTGTATTATTTATGAAGGTGTACAAGTTGTATTCTTTCACAGTCCAAATAATGACAATTCAAATGCTGGGGAAGGGGACTTCTTAAGACTGCTAAAAGTAGATACAGTACACTTACCAGTTTTAAGCTTTTTCACCAATATTAAGTCATGACTATCAGCTTTAAAATAGATTATCATAATGGAGGATAATATGAAGTGACACTGTGTTCTACAATATGGGAATGTCAGAGAAAATGCATTCTTAGCTGTATTGGACTTATTTATGTTCATGTGAAACGTAAATAATTTTACTTCTACATATGCCTCAAATATAGTTAGATGAACATGGCAAATTATGCCAAACACTCTACTGAACTGGGAAACGCATCATGTTATTCAAGCATAGACGTTACCATATATGAAAAAGGATAGATTTTAAACACTGCCATATTGAATATGGTCATTTGGTACAAAGCCAAAGTTCAGGTTAGTAAAGCTGATATAAATAGAAGAGTCAGGAGACCTAGGAAACTAAAGACTCTCCTAATAGAATGTGGATATTTCTTTGGAGAGTGAATAATTGATTCTTTTTCTGTACCTTGCTTTAACTTTCAGGTGAAAGTGCACATACTTTAATCAACAGAGCTTTTAATGATTTAGTATATGTCCCTCCCTGGACCACAGTGTTGAACCCTGTGGTTCTGAAATCACAATGTAAATGAATAGGCCTAGGAGGAATGAAAAAAGCATTCAGCAGAAGTCAGATTTCAATCTTAATTTGCAGTCTTTGTTATCTTCCTCCATCTAGACCTTGAAATACCGTCCAGCAGAACAAAACCAAGATAGCAAGAGGATAAATGACAGCATCTTTTGTGTTATTGACATTTTTGTGATGTTACAGACTATTTCTTCTATCTGGTTGTCAATGTTCAATTTATTAGTAATGGTGTGTATCAGTGACAGCACAAGCTGCCCTTAGGGTATTGCATGTAGTATTAATGAGACCTGCTATCATAAAAAAGACTACTGAAATACTGAAGAAAGTTCAAAGCAGGGTAGCTAAGGTGAGAATAATATTTCTTACAATGAAAGATTGATTTAACTTAATTTATATGAACTGCATAAGAGGTGATTAAAAGAGGATATGAAATCACTGCACAAATATTTGAGTGGTGTTAATAAAAGAGAGGCATGGGGACTGTTTCTGTAATTACTCATGATAGAATAACAAGGTATCATTTTCAAACTACTGAGAGATGGGAAAAGAGTTTTGATACATGAAGTAATCTACAACTGTAAGGAGAAAGTAATTTGCTGCTAGGAACAGAACTAACTCATGTTCAACAGAGACTTTCTAAATAGTTTAGATTTAAATCCGCATGGGATTAGTGCAGAGGAAGATCTTGTTCAACGTTAGTCAGAGCCTGGATTGAACTGCTGCTTTCTAGCTCATTTTACTAACTAGTGCTGCTGTGATATCCTTTCCAATAATTACAGATGTAAAGTTAACAAAACTTTTAACTGAAATAATTTTAAGATACATGAACTGGAATGGGTAGATGTTGTCCCGTCTCTTAGTAAGTGAAGTGTAGGAACTCCTTTCCTAGAGAAGGCAGGTATGTGTAGCAACATATGGAAGGTAGGTCCATGCAGCCCAGATAGCAACATTCCAAAGTAGCAGAATCAGCTCCAGCAAATGCAAGGATTTCTGGAGTTTATACTTGGTTGTTTCCATTACAGTACTTTCAGCTGTGTCTTGACAGTACTGATGCACTTCGGTGCAATGCTGAAAATAGAGTACACTTTTAAATTAATATAAACCTTACCTTGTCATTGTGTAGTAAGTATACTATGCAGCCTTAGGAGTTGCACTAAGGTGTTTGTACAGAGATTCTTTGGTGATTCTGAGAGTTATCTTGGTGATAGCCCATTAGGAGAGAGAGTTGTATTGAAAAATAGTACAGCAGACCTGAGGGTCAGTCCTACAGTTCTTGCTTTTTACTTAGAATCATAAAGTGCAACTATTATGGGTAAAGTATGTAGGACTGGGTCCTTCAGCAGCAGCAAGAGCTGCCTTTTCTGATTAATAAAGGAAGTATCAAATAACTGCAGAGACATTTGAAAACAGTTATGATGATCTATAGTTGTTAAAGATGAGTGGCTTGAGATCAAGATAGACTGGCATTTGGAAAAAAAAAAAAATCTGCTTCTAGAGTTTATCTAGTAATAGTGGTAACAAAAATGCTGGTACCATGCAACATTTCTTGCATCTCAGAGCAATACCTCTATCACTTTAGAAAGCTAGTGAGATAGTTAGGACCTAACCATTTTCCATATGCTGAGTATGAAAACAGAAGCTGCATACCTAAATAATGTTATACTTCAAGAGGCTGAATTAGAGAGAGGAATTTGAACTACATAGCTAGAGTTAGAAAACATCTAAAAAAGAATCCAAGACTACTTTCTGTGAAGTGTCTAGTATAATTATAGGTGCTAGAGTATCATTACAAATAAAACCCTAAGGAAGCAAAATCATAAGTGCAGTGTAGTATGTTTATTTACTGCATTCATTCTCAGTTGGCAAGAGGGTGATCCTTTCACTATGCCAGTGAACCTTGGTCCCAGGGAAAAGAGAATGGCTGGTAAGTAGAGATTAAAGCTTTTCACCCATACTATAAAACCCAGAAAGAAGTTCATCTGAATTAAAAAGGCAGTATTATAATAGGTGTTATCCAGTCATATCCTGTATGATAGTCTTTAAGCAGAATACATATAGTGAAAGGTAGGTAGTGTTAATTTGTGCACAACGACAAAGTTACAAGGTCTACTTCAAGCAAGATCAGAAAACAGAAAAATGTACATAATATGGGCTGAAAAAGAAAATAAAACAGATTGTAGGTTGCACAAGAAACAAGAGAATTAATAAAACAGTATTCAACCTTCATCTCACAGTTTTAACAGAAAGGCAGGCAGTGCTGTCTTTCCCTTACAATTTTAAAAAATAAACATAGTAATCAAATATGTGCACTGTTAGTTTCTGTCTTAAAAATACAAAAATGGCACAGAATTACGCCACACAAAAAGTATTCAGTTCCTCACCTAGTGATTATTTTTACTGTGGTGAATGTCTTGAATTTGAACTATATCTACATCTGAATGTAGTACAGGCAACTCCTGTAATTGATATCTTTTATAGAAAGTTAGCCAACTTTGCTAGATACTGCAGATATTTTTATTGTCTTTCTTAAACAAAAATCCTAAGGCATTAGAACTAAATAAGAAATGAGATTGAAGTTATTATAGTTTTTATTAAAAAGGTTCTTATTTTTATGAAGGGTAAATTGAATTTAAAATAATGTATCAATATTCCTGTATCTCATCATAAAGAACTATAATATTTTTTATTTTCAAGAAAGTTAGTTGCAATCTATTAATTTTTTAGGAATTATGGTATGGGTTTTCAACAGATCTCCAAGTGAACTTTTTTTATGGACTGCTAAAACATGACTGAAATCAGTGTGCTTCATGGGAATATGAAGAATGCATCTCACGGCTCTCTGAAGAAATTACAAGATTGATTTTTCAGGATATTATATCATAAATGGCTGTTATATTTAATAAGAATTTCCACCAAGATTTTATCATGGAAGGGATATCAAAGCAATTACTTAACTCTTCCAAAATGAAGAAGGGACAGTTCCAAAGTATGCATGTTGAAATAGCAGGAGGTCTTCATCAAAATGTGCAAGATGAATGAGATGCATAAGAAAGGCTTTTCAGGGCTAGATTCCAATTTTGCATAGTGCTCACTTGGTTTTGTTTCATGTTCTCAATTATTATTGTGCACAGTTTTATAGCCTTACCTTCAGAGATCCTTAAAAAAATGGAGAGGAAAGTGAAAAGTGAAAAAGAGATCCTTATTTCTTTTGTTCCTTTTGCTTCTCTTCTTTCTCTTCATCAGCTGTAGCCTCTGACGCATTGCTTCTTTTCCCCTGATCTTTTACAGTGTGAGACAGTATATATTCTTACAAATAGGTTTTTGAAAGTAGTCCACAGGGGTGCATTTTAACCTATTCAAGTTGTGAGGCAGATTGTGCAAATTGCCCAGTGTGTGCATTTAGGACCACTGTAAAAGTAAATCCCATTCTGCACCTGTTTTATTTGCTATTGAGCAGTGTGACACCAATAGCTGTTTAGGAAAAGCAACCCAGACAGGGGAGTGAAAAAAAAAAAAAAAAAAAAGTACTTCCAATATTGGCGATTGTGTGTGTTTTTCATTCTTTGGAGAAATAGATTACTTCTTGATTTCTTTACCTTCCAACCCACTTCCTTATGTTTCTAGCTTTAGTCCAAGGATTTATAGCCAAATTATTATGTAGGTGGTTGTACTACATGTCCACACGTCCATTGAATGTTTTCATAGGAATAAGGTTTTTGAAATATTTTAGAGTATATAGAGATAAAGCCTTAAATTAGACAATATGGAGGGAGAGGACCTCAAGTGAGAATGCAGTGAGCACCCTTACCCCAGAAAAAGGATCAGGTTTATCCTTTCTTATTCTTGGCAGATGTTTGTCTGACAAGTTCCAAGTTCTTAAAAACTTTCAGTAATTCACATACTACAAATTCTAGAGGCAGCCTTCTGTCTCTACTTATCTCCTTTTTCAGAAAGCGTTCCCTTAAAGTTTAACTGAAATCTCTCTTGCTGCGATATAATCTCATTTTGTGGTTTATATTTTAGGCCCATCATTTCTTCTCTCATCCACAGCGGAAAAGAAGAGTAACTCCCAGTAATTTTTACATATTTGGCTGTAAAGTCTTTCCTTATACTTCCCTAAGAATATAAACCAATTTTTTTTCAAAACTGGACACACCATTCTAGCATCAAGATTATCAAGTATGAGTGAACTAGAAGGATTATTCCACAGTTCTTCCATATAACATACTAGCTAATATACTAGAAAACATTTGGGTATTTTTATCAGCAAAATGCTGTTGACTCATATTTAGCGCATTTTGACTCCACATTTCTATCTTGTGAATTGTCTGCTGTATTGTAATTGTGAAGTTGTTTCACCCACACAAAATACTTTTTTTGTATCCTGATTTTATAGAATACCCAATTTGTCAAAATTGTTTTGAACTCTAATCCTCTTCTTCCAGTACTTCCAATGGCTTCCAGCTTTATGTCATCTGAAAGGCTTGATAAGTTCTTCCTGTCTTCCATCATTCAGGAAATATTGAATGATGCTAGAAGCAGAACAAACCCTATGAATCGCTTCATCCATCTATCCACCCTGACAGTAAGCCATTGATAACTGTTCAGAATACAAACTTCCAACATGCCTTACATTAGTTTGTGTTAATTGTCATCCCTTGCTTTTAAACTACACTCCTCTTTGGCACATATCTTCTTCATCCGTCATATCATGCTGGTTTTATTCTTGATTTGTTTCTGGGTTGAACTAAAGTAGAGAAGGTTGAATGCTCAGTGAGTTAATGTTCTGTGTACCATATGCGTATTAGTATTTGGTGAGATTGAATTGCTTTCTAAAAATAGTTGGAAAGTTTCAGTACTTCCTGTGAGCCCAGCCTGAGAACTGGTGGTGAATAAAACAAAAGAAAAAATAAATATATTTGAAATTCTCTGTGCATAAATCTCTGTCTCAATCACATTACTTAGGTGAGGATGGAGCTCATAGGAGATACTAACACTTTTCTTTTGCTGCCCTCCATTCTGTAGATTTTGAATGTAGAAGTAATAGTCTTAATAATCAGCTTCTATAATTTGAATATGACTGATGTTTAAAAACCTTCAGCTCCCCTTATAGTAATTAAAACAGTAAACTGCTTTTTATCTTTTTATTGTGTTTGAAACTGAAACTTGACTTTGGCTCTTATCTTTTGTCACATGGTTTATGGACTGAGACAGCACAGAGAAATATGTATAGCTATTGAATTAACACATTATTTTACTATCTTTATACAGAAAAAGACACACTAATCTTTATGTCTTTAATGTCAGAAACTGATTTAAGCACTTTTAAAGTTATTTAATGTTCCTGCTATCTTTCCAACCATAGACAAGCACTAGACTGCTCCAAACTTTTAAGAGACAGTACATGTCTAGGAAATATCACTTTATTGAAATAATTAAGTTGTCTCAGGGGAAACTGCAGAATACAAAATGTGGCATCTTATATAAGTAATCTGTAGGCTAGACTTCACTATTTAAATTAGGTATTATAAAAACCCAAATAAACAAAACAAGGAAAACTGCCTAAAAATAATAAAGGAGAAGAATTTATAGTAGGCTTAATATAAAACCCATTGAAATGAGGTTTCACTGATGTTTGGAGGAGTTGTATTAACAAAAAAAATTAATGTGGACTAAATTCTAATACCCTCTTTGCATTAGCATCCTTTTTATGAGTCATCTCATTTATAATAATAGAAGTATTCACAGAATGCATTATTATTATTATTCCTAAATAGTAAATCAATCAGTTCAATGAGTCACAACTGTCAAATGCTTTTAGAAGTAAATATCATTTACTCTCCTTAGCCAGGCTACTATGGAGGAAATGTCCCTATTGTTTTACTGAATATATTTTGCACCTATCACATCTCATAAATGTTACTATATTCCAGGTTTTACTGTTCCTGTTTCCATGCAAAAAATTTAACAGAAGCGTATTCTCCAAAGTTTTGCAGAATAACTTATCTGCTCCTATAGATGGTATAGAATAGTTAAGTTTAAATCAATATTGTACTTCAAGGCTGTTTCATTGGTTTTACAAGTACTGGATACATTGTATTTGTCAGCACCTGGAGCACAACCTCCTTCAAGGAGTTTAGTCAGTCAAGTTTGCAAGTGTAGCTGGTTGCATCCAAGGTCTTCTCCATTGCTTATTATGAGTTGTTGTAAAGAAAGATTCATGCAGGGGCTGCCCTTCTGTTCCTTGGGAGCTGTTTTTAAGCTGAGGCTCTATTACTGTCCACTGCCTGTGCTACATCTGTGCCAAATCTTGTATTTCCTTGGTTCTGACCCAGATCCAGACCCTCCAGCTGGGTTTCCTGGCCTGCTCTCAGACCTGCCTAGTTGCTGGGGACTCTCTGGGTGATCATCAGACTGTGGCTCAGCCTGGCCACTGTTTCTGGATCCTAGTGGGACGTGACTAGCCACTCTGCAATCTGGCTCCTTGTTTGTGAGGTCACTGTTCCTGCCTGCATTGTTGCCACACTCTGCTCCCAACTCATCTTTAACTCCAGGGCAGTTGGCCTCCCTGCTCCTAGCCCAACTTACCCCTGTTGGAATTAAAAATCACTGATTGCTGTGTGATCTGGTCTAGATGATCCTGCTCTGGCAGGGGGGTTGGACTAGATGATCTTTCGAGGTCCCTTCCAGCCCTTGACATTCTGTGATTCTGTGAAATACCTGAATAGGTAATCTCAACATTTGAACCAGAGCATCAGTTCTGTGAAGCTTATTTAAGAGAAACTATGCCACGTGGAAGAAAAAGAGCTATTTGAAGCCTCTGCACCCCTGCTAGTCACAGTAGAGAAATCAAAACTAACAGATTCATAATAATTACTGACATCTAAAAACTCCTAACAGTACTTAACAAAGAACAGGTGAAAAAAAACAGTGTGAGAGCCACTGAAATGTATGATCAGGCCCATTAGCATGTATGTATGATCCAAGGTGTTATCATGGTTTAGGGTCAGGGCAGCCTGATAGACCTATAACAGATGGTCTCTGTTAAGCCCACTCCCTCCCCACAGGGGAATAGAAAGGGAATAAGGGAGAGAGGCTTATTGATTAGAAAAAGAAACTAGAGCAGCTTTAATGAAAATCAAAACAATAATAATAATAATTAAAAAGGAATATATACAAAACCAGTATTGAACCCAACTCCCCCTGATGGAAATTACATCACAGTCACACTGATGCTGTAGAGCAGACACTGGAAAAGTCCCAGACTGGGCCTTGTGGCAGACGGAACCATGTTCAGGAGATGGATTCTGTTACTGGATTCAGGAACACACAGATCAGGATTGAAGGCAGAATGGACAGATTCCCCTTTGGATGCCAGCCATTGAAGAAGCTCAAAGAGCCAAGCCGAGAGCTTGACTCTCGTGATCTGTCAACTTTATACTGAATATGATGCATATGGGATGCAATACCTCATTAGTCAGTTTGGGGTCAGCTGTCCTGTTTGCTTCTCCTGCAGGTGCAGCCTGTTACTTTCTGCATCCCCCAATATGGTACACAAGATCCAGCAGTGGCCTTGGTCTGCACCACCAGTCTTTGGTACTATCTCTAAACATTGGGTGTTACCACTGCTCTAATCAGACACTGTCTGTGAAAACTTGCTGCTAATTTCAGAAAGTGCAGTTAGAACTGAGTTGAAAAGTAAAATCACTGAACAGAATTAGTTCTGTTCTCACTCAAACAAGACGGGTGTGGACTTGGAGACTCTATTCAACATGCAACTCTAAATATACAACAAAATATAGAATTCTGGCCTTTTTTTAATCAGTTCCAAAGGCTTGGTGTGTTACTGTCAATGTCTGCCCGTAAACTGTGTCTTTCATCTCTGTAAGTACAGGACCGTGAAGAGAGACACTCTTCTTTAGGCCTTATAAGAATTCTCAAGCACCATCCGGATTCAATGTTGTGAATATAGTAGCACATGACAGCTGGAGAAGTTTTGGAAAGAAAAAAAAGATTTTAGTATTTCTTCTGTTAGATGTCTGTGAAATTTATAGGAGTTTGCAGTGGTTCTGGCCCCATATTTAATTGGACTGTCCCTTGCCAGGTATTTTCCTGCTACCCACTGATATTTTATATTTTGATATACTACAGATCATTTTACCTTTGTCTTTAAAAACTTGTAGCCTAATAAAGGACATGATAGCAGCTTACTGACATCATTGTCCAACAAGTGACCTTCCTAGAGCAGGAATAATGGAGTGACTTTAGGAGTTTGCAGTACTGGTGACTATGCTGAAAGACATACAGAAGGACAACATATTGTTGTTCTCCAGCACAAGTTTAGGCACTTGATTTAGGATTTAAAGGAACAGGTGTAGCCTGCATTATATACAAAAGAAGAATAAATAATGTTTTTTAAATACTTGAAACAATCTGACAGGTATGATTAACACTGTTTACATATTAAGGTTACTATGGTCTTCTATTTTGAATACTGTGGGGAAATGATGGATTTGTGTGGGAGATAGGACAGAAACCAGTAAGTGTATGAGGAAAAAAAATATTAAAAATAGTATCACAGGTATTATTAATCCTTGGATTTTGGACCACAATTTCATTACACTTTTGATTAAATCAAAGTAGATGACCTCTAACATACTTTAAAAAAATATCTCAAATTCTTCTTTTGGTACTAAGAGGCAATATAACTGGAACTGAAACTTTAGCAGTTCAATTTTTATACCAATATTTACATATACGCATAAAAATAGACGTAGAACTGAATTTGAGTCTGTACCTGACTTTTTTCCCTCTCATTATTGTAGCTATAATTAAAACAGCCCTTCCCAACATGGACAGAGAAGCCAAAGAAGAATACTTTGTGGTCATCCAAGCAAAGGACATGGGAGGACATATGGGTGGACTCTCTGGAACTACAACAGTGACAATTACACTCACTGATGTCAATGATAATCCTCCTAAGTTTGCACAGAGTAAGTGCCATTATGTATATGTATTCTCCCATATAAGAAAATAATATAGTGATTTGGTTTGGTTTTTATCAAGCTCTTTTATTTATCATCATATTTCCTGTGTTTGTAATGTAATTTAAAAATATGTAGCTGCTACTAGAAAAAGATTAATAGTCCTCTGCCTGATTAAGAGCTTAGGAGAGGGAATTACATCCACAACAGTATACACAGCTCTCTGTATTCATTGTTACCTCTCTTTCATAACACAAAGGGACTTGGGGACACTTTTTTTTCATGTATTTATTTGCTTTCAATGCAGTTGTTTCTTTTAGTTGCTGTTATATGTGCTGCCATCTCATGTAGAAAAGTGACACCACTAGTAAAAGACATATAACTGATAAAAGAAATAAAGGTTTGACTAATTAGGTAATAGTGAAGAAAACAAAGTAAGTAATTCTGAGTCTAGATAATTGTTGAACTTTAATTTAAAATCCATATTTACTCCTGTGGTTCCAATGGATATCTTGCTGGGCTAGGTTAAAATGATTTGGCACCCTGTTGAGATTCTCTACAAGCTTTGTAGTCTATTTCAAAGATGAAGACAAAAAGAAAAAAAGAAGAGGGAAGAGCATAATGACTGGATCGATTTATTTGGAACAGGTTCAATCTAATGCACTGTTAGAAATTCACATTTTTATCCATCTTATTCTGAAAAACTAAAGCTGTAAGGTATTAAGAGTGTTTTGGGATTTGAGAATGTTCACATCTAGACTTTGCATCATTTTTACTTTATTAGAAGCATGTTTTTCTAACAAGATACTTATGTACTCAATGTAAAATTAATTATTTTCCAAATATGTATGACTTGAACTTCACTTTTACCTTGTTCTTAAGACACAGAGTGAAATGAGTTTGTCAGAGTACTCAGCATGTTATAAATACTTTCCTGTAGTCTAGGAAATGCACATACAGATAGGGAAAAAAATATAAAATAAGCAGAGGTAAAAGCTTTATTACATCATGTTAGTATTTTTAGCAGATAAGCATTCTGTGCACAATAAAATATTTTCTTTATAGTGAGAAATATCTTATATATAAGATTATGCTTATATATAAGAAATATATATATTTTACTTCATATCAGATTGCATTGAGTGTACTAGTGTGCATTGCACTTGTGTACTAGTGTTTTCCATCATATGATGACAATTTTCCTAATAATGTAAGCATCCATAGATGAGATTCCTGGCTGAAGCATGTCATCAGAATGCAGAGGGAAATTTATAACTGTAATTTACTGTAGCTCTACCTTGGTGGCTACAGATCTACTTTTGCCAGCTTATCTAGCTTTCATATTGGTATCAGCACTTTGCCTGCCAGAATGAAGAAAGTAAATCAGAAAATCAGCAACACAGCTAATACTAATTGGTACATCTGCTGGAGATCTCAGCAGGAAGCACAGGAGTGAATGTATACAGAGAAGAAACTGTACTTCCCCTGTGCAGTTTACTCATACCTGTTCTCCCGTAGTTTGGATACAGTGACAAGCTGACTAGGTAACATGAAGACTAAGAAGACTGCATCACAGATCCCTGAAATATGTTTTCTCTATGGAAAACATAGATTAGTTTTTCTTCAGCAAAGAGTGAGTTGCTGTCTTTCAAGCTGTTATAGCTATTGCATACCAGTGTAGATTTCAAGCTACTGTCTAGGGCTAAACAACCTGCTATTACACTGCCCATGATGTAACTCCATTAGGAAAAAGAAAAAAAAAAAAAAAAGTACTGTAACTCTGTATTATGTATATATTACATTTAATGAGGATGAGCCACAGTAAATATTGTAATTGGATGTTATTCCAAATTCTGTCTTTTAAAACTAAGTATTGCTAGCATGCTGTCTAGCATTACAGATTAGTCATGACTCTGGCCTTACACAAGAGCTGATCGAGTTAAACAATTTTTTTTATACCATTAAAGCACGGTTTGCATTTGCCTGGAAAGGAAAACATGAAAAGATCAAACTTACAATAGGGCCTAACCAGAACGAAATAGAAATTCATAATGCAATACATGCTGCTTTCACAATAAATTGTAATGAACTCAGAAAGCACTGTGTTTTATCTGTTTATTGTTTCCAGGCAGGACAGAAATGTATATTTATGGTTTGATTTGAAATAGTGTTAGCCTCCTAGGTTCTAGAAATAAAAAAGATGAACCTTTGCTACTTCTGTGATCTCTTTGAAATTAATTTAGAGGCATTTTATAAGTCACAGAAGTTTTTAAACTGGAAGTTTACTATAGGACTGTACTAAGAAGAACTGTGCACTGCTGTGAAAACCAAGGACTTTCAAAGATGTATGATTTGTGGATTCTTAAGAGCCATTTGTGTAAAATAGTCAGCTCTATCTTTTTTTCTTTTTTCTTTACCCCCAACCCCCACAGCACTCCCCACTCTTGTACTCACTCACCCAACCCATCACCAAAACAACTACAACTCACAAAAAAACACGACATGAATAACCCCACTA
>JANIJG010006713.1:38671-50627 GCA_024611175.1 Megaceryle torquata
TGCTTTTGTGTAGTTCAACATATGTATGTCTGCAAATTAGCATTTTGCATTTAGTAACACAGTCAACCCGCCTATAATATATATTAAACATAAGATAAAAATTTGAAAAGCAGAATGAAAACATTCTATTCTAAAAACAATGGGTTGTTTTAATACTTTCTGGCTATTTAAAAAATGTTTCTCTTTAAAATAGAATTTGAGGAGAGAACAACTAATTACTTTTCAAGGAAATTATATTTTTCAGTAGGTATCTGTTTTATCATTCTTTTGATTAAAGCTGTTCGTACATTTGTTATAAAAGCTCTAGGAACACAAACAGAAATATGAACCATCTTATGGGCTACCAATACCACAACAGCTGCCCATTAGTCTTATGCACAGACTCAGTAAACTCAGAGTATTGTGGCACCATAAATGAAAAAAAACTTGGTATCTCTGAACATGGAAATAGTCTGATAATTGAAATATAGAAAACATCCTGGAAAGAAAATACTATGGGTTTGGGTTTTGTTTGTTTTTTGTTTGTTTGGGTTTTTTTTTTTTATAATTTTTAAAAAGAAAAGGTTTGACATAATTTCTATCCAATACAAAGTACTTTGTTTTTTATGCTTGCTTAGAAGAGATGAAATAAATGCATATGCCGTATGGGACTTCTCTTGTTGTTGAGCCCTAATTTGGATAAGCAAAGGCGTGTTTGACTGGTTAAGTGATAATGTGATACTCAGATGAATTGCTTTCATTATTCATTTCTCCAATGAGTATGAACTCTCTCTTCATATCAGTTGTTATGTTGGTCTAACTATATTGTATCTTTCATAAGCCAGTATTTTTTAAACTAAGGAGCAAAATTTTTCTTTTACCTTTATTTGCTATCCTGCTATGCATGTTGCTTAAGGGTCTAGCTTATTTTTAAGCCTGATAGTGAAAAGGATTTACAAATTTGGCTAATAATTGTAAACTTGGTTAGTAGTTTAACTTATTCTAGCCTATTTCAGAAGCATACATCAGTTGCTCATATCTTACCACATCTAGACCAAATGCATCTCTCTTAGGAAATGGACCCACTGAACTCAGCTAAGATGGTTGTAAAGCTTTACTGTAGCTTATTTAGTAAGAGTGGTACATTATGTCTTACAGTATAATTAGGCTTGAAAGATCATTATCTATTAGCATACAAATCTGTTGATTCCAGTAGTACTTATTTCATGTTTCTGTTGTTATTTTATAAACATTTTTTAGTTATCTGCATAAATCATCTTGGATAAAGCATAATCCAAATCCACAGGAAAAATACATGAGTAATAATCTTTCTTCCTGTATGGTACCTGCCCCCTATAAATCACTGCCATTCAATGTCTTTCTCTGTGGAGAGATAAGCTTCACTGGGACAGGTTTTCCCCATTCATGTCAACAGAAATTTCATCTTTGGCAGCAGTTGATCATTTTCTTAATACACAGAAGGCCTTAGAAACCTAGATAAGGTATTTCCTGCCTTGTTTATGGTACAGCTGTTTATCTGCCACTAAGTAGCATGTGCAATCTGCCTGGCATTAATAAACAATGGTAATATACCACTGATGTGGTATCAATACTGTGATTCAAATCTCAGCAGGTGCAGCAAAAAAGATGTTCTGTTCTTATTTACATTGGTGGAAATAAAGGATACATCAAGTTAAATCATCATAGCAGTAGTGCAGGAGCAGGACTAAGAATCATTTTAAGAATCATTTTAAGTCTTCTGTTAAACCACTGTGAGGTTGTTCCTAGAATTGCCATAGTAGAGCCATAAACTAACCAAAGTTCCCCATAACCTCTGCTGGGTTTATGGCAATTTCAAAATATATTATTTTATTATTTTCCAAGTTATTATTTTCTCATTTTTACAAAAATTTATGTTTTCTGTATAGCTTATGGATCTGACAATGCATTCCCATTAAAAAGAGTTACAGCACCATTATCATGAAAAGGAAAACTGCAAATGTGCTATTAATTCTCCCATGTTTATGACACTGCAATTTTTAAAATTATTATTATTTTTTAATTTTTTTACCAAATATTTATCAAAGTAAAATCAGGAGTGGGTTTTACTTCTTTGTAGTCTTGTAAATCCAAGTAACATGTTAAAAATGTTACATTTTGCATGCTGGTTTTGCATTGTGAATAAATACTGTTGGGATAAGATGAAATGCAATTTAATAAACTCACAGATGTTATGCTCCCAGTTGTATACAGTTCCTGTACTGCAGGAAGAGTGTGAATAGAAATTTTAAAAAGGATTGATCCTTAGAGAAAAGCTGTGTCTTATCTCAATGGAATTTATGTCAAGCCCAGACCAACTAAACATTAAATAGCATATAAGCATTTCATATTTTATTTCATTTGTGGACTGTAAAGATGTAATGTTTAATATCAGAACAGGGTTTCTGCATCATTACACAAACATCAAAAGTTAAAAGATAGTTTTAAGTAATGACATCTTAAAAAGGTTACCTTGTTTGCTTTTGTTTTCTTGATTGAAATCTTAAACCTGTGAAAGTCCATAAGATATGTTTTTAACTAACTACACTAGTACCAGAATTTTACTTCTAATAGTTTAATTGGAACTAGGGAGACATCAAAATAAGGTTAATATACATTTTCAAAAACTGATTGACTGAAGTTAGACATCTACAGCTTTATTCTTCCATACAAGTGACCTGATTTTCAGAAATGCTGAGGATAGCACAACTGTCATTAAACCATTTAGAACTGAATATGTGGAGCTCACTAGAAAATTATTTTACTTAAATGTCCAAATATAGATTCATGTGCCTAGCTTTAGGCACATATATTTGGAAATTTACTTTTTTCTTTTTTATATTCTGGTACACTTCTTAACCAAACTACTTGGTTTTAAGTGAATAAAGCTAGTTCTCAGAATTTAAACCCATTAAACGTAAATATCTTACAAATCCCTTTTCCTAGTTAAACAGGAGGTTTTATGCTTAAGTCTATCAGTTGTTAAATACATTATTAGCGTGACCATCCTAGCCTTGATCTTTACTGATGAAGTCTATAAACTTATAAGACTTATAAGATTTTAGTTAATTTTCATAATTCAGAACTATTTTTTAATTCAAAATTAATTATTTCTGACACTGAAAAAATAAAACATGTATGTCATAATCCTAAGGTTTGAAATCAGATCCTAATGTTATATCTGTCAAAATCAATTGTATTATGCTGGAATGAATTTGAAATCATTAGAA
The DNA here is from genome assembly GCA_024611175.1 of Megaceryle torquata. Classification (NCBI taxonomy): domain Eukaryota; kingdom Metazoa; phylum Chordata; class Aves; order Coraciiformes; family Cerylidae; genus Megaceryle; species Megaceryle torquata. The sequence continues at coordinate 41,920 of JANIJG010006713.1, forward strand.
TATGTTTATTATAACAAATAAAGGAACTTCTGAATCAGAAATTTTTGGAAATTACTTATGATGAAGCAGAAACCTGAATGGAATAACTGATTTTCAGATAACTGCCATTGTCACTGTAGCATAATATGTTCTTTTTCTTTTATCAGTGAATTTAACAGCATATTTGCAAAAAGTAGAAATGTAATAAGACACTGACAATCTGAATCACTTTTCTGATCACTATATAATGTAATCCACTCTGATACTGTATCATAACTCACCCTATTCTGCCTATATATAATGCAAAACAGATGTAAAAATTGTCAGTGCATGCTGTTAGGTTCTGTAATACATAGGCACAAAGGCTTAAAAGGCTTTTATATAAATCCACAATTAGGATTCAGTAAAACCACTTGAAGTCAATTTTTGCTGAACTGTATCAATAGTTTATTACTAAGCTATGTCATTTCATACCTTTCCTGACAAAAAAATTGGAAGACTTAATTTTGTGTTTTATTCTCTTTTTGTGAATAATACGTTAATAAGATAACTCTGCAAAAATGGACAAACATAAAAGCTTTCCTGGACATCCTGTTCTGAGCTTTAAATCATCATCCTGCATAATGTACCATTGGAGCAATCTACTCTTTAGTGTTGTCAAACTGTCTCTGTCTAGGCTACATAATTTGCCTGGACTTTCACATTTGCAAACTGACTACCTGTCAGATGAAACTTGTTTTGTTAAAAATCAGTGGTGTCAATCCATAAAACATTCAGTCCTTCAGTGTTTGAAAATGGTGATTCACTAACTGTGTTCTGCCTGTGGAGCTCCTTGACCCATAACCAAATAGTATGCTTCATGTTTCATTTATCTGAAATTTGTTTGTAAAATAATATTATTCATCCCTTTTTAAAATAACCATGAAGCCCACCATTTTTTGTGTGCTTAATACATTATGGATGAAATTATCATTCGATGCTGTGAAATACCACAGAAACTGTCTATTAAGTATGATGGATTGCATAATTAACTCTTGATCAGCACTGTTTTTCAAACATGTTACCCAGTGAACCTGAGGGCATTTTATGACCTTCTCACTAGGTATACAGCTAATTATTCCTTGAGCAATAATTACTAAGTTTTTTTAGTCTCAGTTTGTCATTTTGTCTTATAAATTAGTGTGCTATTGAGCTTCTCAATCTATTTGACTACAGAACTGCAGGTCTCAGAGGGATCCCCATATTGTCTCGTGATTGTATGGATTACACCAACTTCATTAAGTAGATTACAGGGATCTCTATTTTGTAGGTTTTCCATTGATCGACATACTGACCTTGAGAGGCAGTTCAACATTAATGCAGAAGATGGGAAAATAACTTTGGCAACACCACTGGACAGAGAAACAAACATGTGGCACAACATAACTATTGTAGCTACTGAAACTAGTAAGTATTTGTATATGCTGACTTGTAGTTCTGTTGGTTTTATAATTAATGTTAATAGTGTGTGCAGTGGAAAATGGATATCATTTAGTGAAAAGTAAATTACATTGCATTTTTAAATTACAGACTTTTTCAAAGAAAATTTAATTTCTACTGAACTTCAATTTCTTTTTGTTTTCAAAACTAAATTTTTTTTCAGTGAATAGAGTAGGGTAGTTTTTGAAGAGATACATTAGTATATTTCTACAGAGCATATAAGGTAAATGTTAAAAAAAAATTAAAACCCCCAAACTAAAGCCTTTTATTTAGTTAGTTACATGAAGATAGGAAAAAATAAAGCTTTGCTATTTTAGACTGAACCCAGAAGTTAACACTGAGTGATTTTATGTTTCAGTACCATAAATGATAAAGCACATGGGTCATGTTGCATGAAAATAGTCCTATTTGATATCTATGAATAAATTTCCTCATATACAGCTATAGACAAGAACATGGTTTGTACAGATCCACAAAACTATTGTGACTGATTTATACACCTAAGTCATTGGGAGCCAGGAGTGTCTCCCTGTGTGGGAATATGGGTCCTAGTTTTTAATCAAGAGGAATTCCTGGTTAATTTGGAACTGTAAGTTCTGCTGGCAGGATCACATATGACAATATAATTTATTATTAACACTGTATTTTAGACTATACACTTGACATTCATAATGTAGGTCTGTCATCCCATGTTGTCTTAACTGAAACATTAACTATGAAACTATTTCTATGTACATGCACACTTGACACATTGTAAGAATATTTGTCTTAAGAGTCTGGTGATCAGTGTTGCAAATTCTTGCATGTAGAAAATTAGCTTATGTTAATGGTTGTTTTTCCCCTAGACTTTCTTTTTTTAAAGGGTATAGTATCATGATACAGAACTTCTAGTGCTCAGTTTCATAGTACTGTAGCTATAAACATAATGAATGGTTGAATAAAATACACTTATCTGGCCAAAAAATGGCATACATAAATGAGAAAGATAGGTCTGTGTAAACTAAGCTCTCAACTCATAATGCCTGTAAACTGTATGCCTATGACTTACTTTTGTATATTTCACTGTCAGTAGGGCCAGCAGTCCCCTATTAATTACTGTTAAATCTTGGAGGCAAACAGTACTTTGATAAATGAGCAAGAATACTTTCTGCTTGCAGGAAAGCCAAGCCAACACAGGACATGGAACTACATAAGGAAAGAAAGAAAGCTCTGGTTTCAAAGGGCATAATTTTCATGTTTTTAAAGGAGGAAGATATAAAATTTCCATATCAATTTTCCCAAGACATGAGGAATGTCAGATCATTATATTTACCAATGGCATGGAAAGCAGAATTACTAGTTTGTGATCCAAGCTTTCAGACATTGGAATATTAAGATGTAAAGTTAAGTAATTTTACATTTCATTTCCTCCAGAAAGTCAAAAAAGAACATTAAAAGAATATCTTTTCAAGAAACTCATCCAATTCATTTTTTCATCTCCCGTATACATGTCAGAGCAAAGTTAACAAAATTGCACTTTACTAAGACACAGCAGAATCATTTGCCTGTTGCATCTTCAGATTTTTAAAATGTAATTTTATTCAATATTTTTTTAAGATATCATCTATATCATTAGACTTCTTGGGAGCCTCAGCATCTATCACTATTGTAAAATTGCCTCTTATCAGACTGGCTATGAAAATAATACCACTCTTCTTCTAAGCATTTGTGTTCCTTCTGATGGCTTATTTTTGTATTCCTAATAGAATTATTTGACATTTACATAAATCAGGAACTTAATTTCATAGACTACTGTCTTTGTTTATTTAAGAGAAATTATTTTTAAACTCATGCAGAAACTAAATTTGTTTGTAGAGTTGTCAAGCAGGGTAAAATGGGCATTTGTAGCTTTTTTTTTCCAGCAACATAATAAGCAAAATCTCTGTTACAAAAGAACAGAAATCTGTTGAAGGCAGACACAAGCAGCAAATGAAAATACAAAGTGTGTCATTGCAATGCTTTCACAGATAGTAATATTAATAGAGTGCTGATCTCTCCCATAAAATAGCAAAAGACTAGTTTGGAGGTTTGTTTTTTAGAAGGACATTTTCTTTTCTTATTTATAGGCAAGTGTTTGACTGGTAGTGGCTTGAGTGGCTTTCTCTTGGACAGTTACCCAACTTTTGTATTGCCTTTATGTTCTCAAAATATGTAGACAAGTTGTGTACAGTTTTATGCCTCCTGTTTAAATCACAGTAACTATGTCACATACTGGTTGCATGTCCCCTAGAGATAATTCTTCAAATATCTCATCCATCTGAATCTTTTTTTGGTTACTAAAGATGAAAAAATGCAAAGATCAATCAGTGAAAAAGAATGGACTGAAAATGATTAATATGTGCAGGTCATATTTAGGTAGCACTTTCAATATTTCTAATTTAGTTATACATTTTCCATTAATTTAGTGGAAAAAACAGTAGATAAATTCCTTCTGCAGCTTGGATCCTCTCAACTACTACCCTTAAATCTGTCTACTCCTAAATGTTCCATTCCTTTTGCACATGGCTTTTTCTGTTGTGTGTTTTCTTATACTTCTCTCCTCTATTGTCGAATTAACTTTTGCTTCTTTGTTGTTAAACATTTTTCCTCTTTGGTCATGTAGTGACTCCTCTGTGTTGATGAATTCTGTCCCATGGATATTTACGCTTTGACCTCTTTGAAAGATTACTCTGAAATACAGCCTTAGGATTCACAGAAGAAATAGATGTTATTAAGACTCATGGCAAGAGCAATATTGAAAGTTACTGCACCTATAAATTGATTCTCAAATCTTCTTTCTACATTGCCATACATCCAAGTTTACTCTGCTGAATGAGTCAGAAGCAGGAACACCTAGATGATTACAGGCTAGAGAAAGCAGGTTCACTGGCAAAATGACCTTTCCCTGAGAACTCACCTTTTGGTCTGTGAATGTCAAAGGTGAACTTGTGTTTTCTGTCACTGACTCTAGACTTCAAATACTGGACTAATGAGGTTTCTCGTTGTTTTGTTGTGTAGTTGAGATTTATGTGAGCTTAAAATTGTATGCCGAGATTGGGAGGTTTATTTTAATAAGATGCTTGAGAGAACCAGGGTTGATATAGCCTTGATTCATAACTGGGGGCTGATTATGCTGCTTGTATGTTTGGGCTCTCTGGAGCTATGCCCTGAACTTGGGGGAATGTGCAAGTAGTCTCTGAGAGCCTGAATTGCAGTGTAGCAGGAATGAATGATTAACTTACAGGTGTTTCTTTTGGTGCATCTTTTGTGTATATACAAAGGCTCATCACATCGTTGGTTCTTTGGTACTTTTTTGAAATGGAATTTTCTGTGATTCAGTAAAATCTAATGAAGTCAGTATCCAAATATTCATACATGATCACATGATCCCATTCAGTTGCACACACAAATAACATTTTTTTTAGTTTGTAGAAGTTACAATTGTAGCTATAACTACTATCACGTTGACCTTCTTGTGTTGCTTGCATTAACTGGTTAGCAATTTTGCTGGGCAATGAAGCAGATCAGAGTTCAGGCTGGGCTAACCTCCTCAGTATTCTCTTGGTTTCTTGTAGAGGTTTTGCAGTGCTTACCAAGTTAGGTGTTGTCAATTCTACCCAGCTACTAAAAGAAAATCAGATAGCTATAATTTATTTATTAGAACATTTCTGCTACACTTTGCACAGATATTCTGAATGGAGTTCAGAATCACTGATCATTTGAGCTATCAGATTGTTATACAAGTAAAAGGCATATAATAATTAAATACTATCTTCTTTATGCCTCCAGCTCCATGGATTTCTATTTCCATCTTCTAATGGCTGTAACAGCCACATTGCAGATATTTCTGTAGTATCCTTACTATCTGTCTCATGAATGCTAAGCCCTTTACTTCAGTTGCTGCTGGTTAATTGATACAACAAAAGTGGTAATAAATGGAGAACTAATGTAGTTTGAAACCACAGCAAAGACTTATCCCAGAGTGGCTGTTTTAATTTAGACAAGAAAGAAGTGTATTAGTATTATAATTTAACTGCACAGCATTTCTCCAAATTAAGTATAAATATCCTGATATTTGCATACTCATCCCTCCTAAACTGTAGCTGAGATCTACTCGAGATGCAGGATTCTAATGATTTCTTTGTAAACAAAAAGTATACTATAAATGCATTCGCTATTAGCAGTGCTCATCTGGAATTCTCTTTTTAAAAAGTGAGGTAATCCTTTTCTTGAGAATTTCTCTATTACATAGTGGAAATTCACTGAATGATACTATCGATTTTATCAAGAAAAAAAATCTAAACATATTCCACTTGGCAGCCTCTGAGTTTTGTGAAAAACACCAACAAATAACAGAAACCATGGCTCATAAACTTTAAAGACAACTAAATGATGATCCCTTTAACGTCCCCAAGCTTTCTTTATCTGACATAACATGGAGTGGACTACTCAAGATCTATATTTTCTTTCTAGCCTTCTTATGCCCAGTGGTAGCGCTGGAATCCTTAGGCTGCATTTAGGTCAAATCTCAGTTACAGTTTCTGAGGTACTGCCATAAGCATATGCAGGCATGGACAGGTTTGTTTACAATTATCATCAACTCAAGCCTTTTCAGGCATACTGGGAAATAAAAAGGTGAAGCATGCATCCATTTGCTCTGTTACATCAAGTTACAAGAAGGCTTTTCTCCCTCTTGTCACATTCTATGCATTGCATGCACAGACATTCAACAAATCAGTCCACTGGGGAACCTGGGAGTGGATATTTCTCTTCACATAGAGCATTGCTTTTAGCCAAGTTTTAAATCTCTGAATGAAGAGGTTTGATAGAATTTCTGTTTTCCTTATTCTCCAGGCAGTGCAATCATGGATGTATTATGTTAATTTTGATTGACTGTTTCATCAAATGACTCTTAGTATTCAGCTTTATCTGCCAAACAGTAAGCATACCAGTGGCTGGCTAAAGCTCCCACCCCCAAGTACTTGACAAAGTACCAGAACTGCCACAACTAGTAGAAATTCTCAAAAATTATTAGTCAAAGCAATAGATGAAATTATAGACAAGGTCTTGAAATGGAAATGGCAATTTGACCATAATAAATACTTTCAAGACATAGAGCATAGGAGTCTCAAGGACAAAGCTGCAGGCTTTATCTAACAAAGGTAATTACCCATACCAACTGCATTCTTTAGAAATGAAGAAGTATGAAGCAATTTTATCACCTAATGGGAAAGGGCATAAAGCCAGAAAGACTTTTTATAGCTTACCAAGAATATAAATACAATAATAGAATAATCACTGAGCACATGCTGTACTAAAATTATCTATATTGTATATGCCTAGTGCCGTACGACAAGCTTTAGGGGAAGGCATGCAGGGGGCTTGTGTGTTGGTTTTTGGTGTCCCTTCCTTTTAGTGGTCAGTTATTTAGGTGTTCTTTATTCTTGTAGGTATGGTTGGACTCAGTGATCTATGATATCCTTTCCAACCACAATTATTCTGTGATTCTGTAAAGTTATCTATATTGTATATTCCTTTAAAAAAATATAAGGACGCTAATTAAAAAGGAAGAGACACATAGTCACTTTTCAGCATAAGCCTTCAGCTATAATGTGCTTTCTAAAGCCATGAATACCTTTGCTCATATTTTCATTTATTTAATTTTATTTAGCCTTTTATTGTAAAAACTACTATAGACATTAGCAATAAGGGAAATAAGCCTTTATGGAGGTTTAAATAGGGGAAGCTCAGGAATATTAACCTTTTTCGCTTGACTCCTTTTTCTCTGGCTTACTAGAACTCAAACTAGATAATCCATCATTTTTGTACAGAAACACAGAGTTTAGTAAGGTAGATTTTATTCATTTGCACATAAATATTGGGCTACACAGAACTCCATAGATTCTAATGGGTCACAGAGCATTTACCATTGGTCAGCTTTACATATATTATGTAAAGCTAGTTTGCAGTTCTCAGCTATGGAAGTGTGGTCAGATATATCAAAAAGTTTCCCATTAGTGTTTTTTATAGCTCAAGAATAGCAGGAGGGGTGTCTGCATGTTTAATAACATGGGAGTGGCCATATTATAAAGAAATATATTCCTAATGAAGCTTAGTAACAAAATAAATTCTAAATAAAGTGGTCTCAATTGTGCAGGAGCAAGCATTAAAATTCAGGTATGGGTTGCTGAATAGAATTTAGCAACTTCTGATTATAGAGGAAAGCATGTAAGGCAGTTGTGAATAAAGCATCACAGTAATTCAATGAAAAAAAAAGAAAAAAGTCAAGGGATATAATAAACATGCAAGGAAAAGGAGAGAGATTTTCAGGAACAGTCCATTTTCTTTTATTTCTGGTTTCAGGGCACTATAAAGCCAGGCTAGACATCTTCATTCTAGATTTGCAAATGTTGATTTCACAAAACCATGCTAGAATTGAGAACACTTTTTAAAGCTTTAAACACAAAAGGTTAGGATATTAGGTGGTGGTTTAGAAGGGAATAAGGCTTTCTGGGGCACTAAACAGATAAGGATTTAAGAAAGGAATTTAAGGGTCATTGTGAAAAGATACTTGACTAATTGATGTGAAGTACATTTGTTGATTACTTCAGAGGCATGGTTAAACTGACAATATGCATATTAGCAAAATGAGTGTACCCTTAAATTGAACAGCTAACAATTGGCCATCTGCGCTTTGAACTTTAGAATTAGAATTTCTGAAGAAAATATGATTAATCATAAAAATACCATGTAGCATTTGGCTGATTCGATAAACAGAATTAATCTACTTTTAAGTGGAATGTGGCTGTCTAAAATCTCCACCATTTTCTCTGTAAGACTGAAGCATCAGTGTAGGTCAGAGTAGAGGTTTGTAACGCAGTATCATTTCAGTCAATCTTCTTTAAGCACATTTCTTTCTAGAATAAAGACTCTACTTGAAGCAGCATTCTTTGAGCTTCTAGTAAAGTTGCTGGATAGCAAAGAATGACTGTATTTTCTGGCTGAAAACCAGAGGGGAGGATTTTTTAAAGGTACATACTATGTATGCTATATATGCTAGAGAGGATTTTTTGCTTATTCTTGAAGGTATACAAGTAGGAATGGTTTGATTCCTAGACTTGATTCATATCAAGCAATTTTTTTTTTTTTTTTTTTTGGTGAGAGAAACATAATTGTAATTAAATTGCACTGTTACAAAAGTCAATCCCAGGAGGGAAGGTGAGCTCTAAAAA
>JANIJG010006713.1:50727-92875 GCA_024611175.1 Megaceryle torquata
CAGGAGGGAAGGTGAGCTCTAAAAATAATAATGTATAAATACTTCTATAATAAATTATTTTTTAATAAAAAAATTATTAAAGCATTTTTATGTTTATTCTATCAGTGAGGAATAGAGGGATTTATTTTGAGCTATTCATTATTTACTTGAATCACAAAATAATTTAAAATTTAAAAAAAATCAAAATATTCCAGATATGTTGTCCTCAATCAGTCTGCTTATTGTTATTATTATTTCTGTTAGTCATTATAAAATTTCATAGCTAATTATAATTGACAATAAGAACTTGCATATCTAAGTTAATATTTTATAACAGTTTAATATGCATGCTGTATTAGCATATTAACAATATAATTGCTCTAAAGTATGGGCTAGATTCCTGACTGTTCTAGGTTAGCACAACTCCCTTGATTAAGCTGGAATTGAGCAACACAGCACCTAATCATGCCCTGATTCATTTGCTGTGTATTAAATCTTTTCTTCAAACCATTTTCTTCCTGCCTGTTCACTCTTTTATTAAGGCAAAATCCTTTTCTGTCACTTAATAGCACCATGTTATTTTCTGGAATTTTTTTCTGTTATATTTAGAAGTGAAAACCTGTTACTTCCTCCCAATGATTAAGGCATTACATTGCTTCAGAAAATCTGGAATCCTAATTAGGTTTGGAGTGCTGTGATCCTCAAGAAGTAAAGATCTTGTAGCATTTCATCACGCTGTTATTATTGCTAGTGTGTATAATAAAGATAGCAGAAAGGTGTGGTTCCCTATGGTTTTCTGTGGCTCCTTGTTTTCCTAACATTTTTCTTTCTTATTGCTAGCAGCCACAAGGAAGTGGAAAAAATTTTTTTTCAAAAGCTTTTGGTAGACTCTGCTAAAATGAAGGGCCTGCAGAATAGTGCTTCCTAGTTGTATATGCTTCCAGAGATTGCAAATGCTGGTTTGCTCTTACTTATTCTTGAAATTAGATATATTTTTCTTTTTTTTTTTTCCCTTCCATTCTTCAAATTGCATTGTTTTTTGCAAAAAAATTTAACTGTGTAATTTAAACATTTCTAGCTTACCTTTCTTTATAGTTTATAAATCCACTGAGGTAGGTTTAGATTAGATATTAGGAAGAAATTCTTTACAGAAAGAATAGTGAGGCACTGGAACAGCCTTCCCAGGAAGGGGTTTGAATCACCATCCCTGGAGGTATTTAAGAAATGGGTAGACTTCGTGCTTCAGGACATGCTCTACTGGCAGGCATGTAGGGGGTTATTTTGTGTGGTTTGTGTTTTTGAAGTCATGTTTGATCAGGGTATTTACGTGTTTGGGGGGGGTTTAGGTGTTTTTTTTTTTTGTTATGGGTATGGTTGGACTCGATGATCTAGGAGGTCCTTTCCAACCATGAATATTCTGTGACTCTGTGACTCTGTGATAAGTGTTGCTAAAACTTATAATTTTTGCACTCATAACAATTCACCACTCTAATATGTAACACAGTTCATTTGCTAGAAGTGACATAACTGCAAACTCCAGCCTAACTTGAATCCTCATTAGAGACAAATAAGGCTCAGTAACACAGTACTGTATCAGAAATACAGGTTGTTTTCCACCAGTATTTGTTTCAGTTTGGTCTCTGGATAGATGTGTGGGTAGAAGTATGTTGGCATTGTACTTTTCTTCTTTTTTCTTTCCCTCAAGGATTTACTTAGGATCTGTGAATAAAACAGAATTGTTTTCATTGTCATAAACCTGACATAACTATAGCAGCTTACAATACAACCTGCTCAAGCAGCTATACTAATAATTTTAGTTTGAATTATGTATTTGTTTACTTGTCTTGAAGTGTCACATATATCTTGATTATGTGTCACTATGAATATAAAGCTCACTGTGGTCAAAATTAGATATGCAGAAGAACAGTCTCTAAGGACATGCCGTATGAATCCAGAGTTTCTGACAAGAGCGCCCGTAATTGCTACTCATATATTGAAAAGATGCTACAGTTTCTGATTAGGATGCTCCTTTTAACTCTTTCCAAGCTTTACCCCATCCCTTTGTTCCCCATTTTTATCCCTCCCTTCTCTCCTCTCGTGCATATCTCATGCAGTCTGATCACTCTCTTATTCAATATATAGGTCATATGTAATGAGCATTCATGTTACCTAGTACATATAGTATCTACTATATCTTCTAGCATTTTCTTTTGGGAGACTATGAAAATTAATATGAAGTGGTGACACTAAGGTGGATTTTTCAAAACATAAACTTTGTGATTAAAGGGAGACTACCATTCCAGGAGATTTATAAGTCCTAAAGATCCATGAGTTTCTGGTTTGTTTTGTTTTTGGGAGGGTGACACAAAGGGTAGGGATTGCCTGTGCTTCCCATTCTTTGCCAGATCTAAGATGGATATGAATTAGATTCAGCATCCTCTGCTCTCTCAAGGTCAAAATTATAGCTTGCTTACCATGATCTCTGGTTCTTAGTCACACTGCAGCAGCATATAGCTTTTTCTCTCTTACTGTCCAGGGCTAAATTTAAATAGAACAGTGTCTTTTGACTTTCCCTTTTAGCCAGGATTATGGTAGGGGAGGCTCCTCTTCACAGCTGTAAACTGCATTTGAGTGCCTTTCCAATCTAGTTTTGCCTTTCCAAGCCCTTTTGATCTATGTGTGCATTCAGACAAGATAATTTCATGCATATACACCAAATAAAATATGATACATCTGAAAAAAAATTACAAATATTTCCCAGTTTTGCAAATGCATCTTTCAATTCACAGAGGTTCAGAGATAATTACCAATAACTATTTTTAGACTCTGAATAACTGTACAACTTAATGGTATGAAAATAACAAAGAGGTTGCATTTGAATGTTAAATTATAGCCTGCCCTCAGATAAGCAAAATGAGAACTAACTGATTCTATCAATATGTATTATATCTGGATGAAAAGAATATACTTTTTAAAAATACAGTTTGATTATCAGTGTTGATAATTCAAAGTTAACAAAGTACCTGGCTTAAGTATCTGTTTTAATTTAAATTATATTTACATTTTAAAATCTTATTTTAATTTAAATGTAGGAAATAAATAATTTAATATTAAAGACATGGACTAGATTACAATTCCAGAATAAAGGAGATCTGACTAGCTTCAGTACAAGCTGAATCAGACCTTGAAGTGACAGGGAAATGTGCATACCAACATATGTCTGTTTACATTAATTTCCTATTACAAGGTATGCAAAGAACTCAGTGCTGGGTTAGGTGGAATGTCTCTGATTGTCACTAATTGGGTTGGACTCAATGATCTTAAGGGTCTTTTTCAACCTAAATGATTCTCCGATGGAAAAAAAAAAAATCATCCATTTGGTCTTTTTGCAGATGTGTTTATTTTTTCTTTAAATTTTAAGTAATCAATTCAAATTTCATATCAGTTCTGGGCTATATTAAACAATTTTTATATCTTACATGCACTAATGTGGAAAAAAAAAGAAACACCTACAGAAAATGAACGTGAATGAAAACTTTGCCTTAAACAGGCCTGAAGAATACAGTTTTATTTAATTAATGTTTTCTGGCAAGGCTTGTGCATCAGTCACAGAAACTTTTTTTTTTTTAATTTGATTATGAGCAACATGCAAGTATAATCTGTCCTTAGTACCAAGCTATACATCTTAACCTATTGATTAAAGGTAGGTATGTTGCCTATCTTAGTCACCTAGTTACAGCTTGAGTTGCTGAACTTTGGAAACCTCTTTACAAATTCAGCTTTGAAGTCAGGGACTTGAAAGGAGGTTTCTGGAATGTATGGATGACAACTTCCTGTTGCAGCTGGTAAGTGAGCCTACTGGGGTAGTTCCGTGCTAGATTTACTCTTTACCAACAGGGAAGGGCTGGTGGAAGATGTGGTGGTTGGAGGTCGTCTGGGGCACAGTGACCATGATGTGATAGAATATTCAATATGTGGTGAAGTTAGTAGGGCCATTCTAAAAATGTTATAAGGTGTGGTATTAAATAGATAAAGGATTGCACAAAGAAAACCACAACATAAACTTTAACAGGAGAAATAAACTTGTGCATGTAGATTATTTTGGTAAAATCATCAGATAAAACCTTGATAAATTCATGGGGAAAGGATTTGTTAAAATGCAACCTAGTAAGTTTAAGATATAAGCAATGTAAAACAAGTCTTGTTTTATTAACTCAGGGATTCAGATTTTGTTTTGATTTTTGTGTTCTCTACTTCTGATTTTAAAATATTACTATAGTAGAAATTTCACTGAATCAAAGAAGCATGAAATAGCCATTTCCAAGCCATGTGGTGATGATAATAATAAAAGATACATTATTTTCTAAGAGTCTGCTTTCTATTCAGGTACTTAGTTAAAATGCAAGACAGCTTATGACTTTTTAAAGAGAACCTTGAAGTGATTTTGGGTGATTTAATTAAAGAAAATAAAAAATGGATTGAACTGGATTTCTTCGGGTTAAACAAATTATTAATTTTATGCAGCAAATAATTCCATTTCTTAAAGGCCACTGCTATTTAAGACCAGTTGTATGTGTATCTGTCAAGGAAGGACAGTGTGTAAGTGTTTATCGGAGTTGAATAGCTGCATTATGCTCTGTTATTTATGGCACAAGAATAAAAATTTAATTTCTAAGCAGTGATCATTAAGAAAGATAATTATTTGCTACACAAAGTGAGGTTCACCATTTGTTTAACCCAAAGAAATCCAGTTCGATACAGTTTTCTTTAATTAAATCATCCAAAAGCAATTTGAAGTCCTCCTCTAAAAGTTATAAGCTGTTTTGCATTTCAAGTAAGATTAAGTACCTGAATAGAAAGTAGAATCCTAGAAGATAATGTATATTTTATTATTATCATTCCTGTACTTCTCAAAAATTATTTTCACAATTTTCATATGTGTTTCTCATAGCTACATGTTGTGCTGTGGCAGTGTTGTCCACAAATGACCAATTGAATGTATTTAAAGTAAAAAACTAAGTCCTTCTCTGCAGCCTTAGTTTGAGTTTTGGTAAACTAGACTAGTGGAAATTTTCACAATATTTTTTTTTAAATGTGCACCTCAGTGTGCTAGGTTTTCAAACCGAGCCATTGGTGACAGTCCTAATGATACCCTTGTATTACAAGAATTAATGTAGGTTTTTAAACTGTGCATCACAACAAAAACAGGTGGGTTTGCTACTTTAGAAAGAACTGACTCTCCATTCTTACAAATGAGGAAAAGTTCTGAACATTGAATACTAACCATTATGAAGGCCAATTGCATGAAGGACAGTTGTCTATGCAAACATAACAGTTTGTGCACCCTGTGGATCAGAATGGATCCACTTCAATCACTTTCTGCTTTTAGTTCAAGGATATTGGGCATTGCTAACAGAAACAGATTTAAACTTGAGAGGGACATCCTCTGCGTACATGTTTTACCACTGAGAAGTTTGTGAACATTAAAAGTTTTAAAATGGACAGGTTAAGCTATTTTATCTTGACAGTGTTTTCATCCACAAGTGCAATCTGGATTTGCTTGGTGAGAACTCATTAATCTGTTTGAATAGGCATGCTTAGAGTAATTTTATTTAAAGGGAAAACAGCATAAACTGAAATTTCATTCAGTTTACAATGACAAAATGCAATGTATTCTGTGTAGTGGGCAGTACAAGCAGTAGATAAGATTCCCTCTCCATCTCTCTCACACTTACTCAACAATTAATTTCACTATAGTCACAAGAACCTTAATAGGTGCTGGATATCCCCTTGGTTGGAGATTTCCAAATGAGTTGGGTCTCTCTTGTGTTTAGTAAATTAATTTTTTAAATGAATTCTCATCAAGTTTCTAATTATAATATCTTTAAATTTAATGTTTGTATTTCTGATGAAAGACAAACATTTTGGGGGCAGTCACAAGGGACATGAATAATTTCTTTAGAAGCTTATCTAATTAATTACATTTCTCTGTAATGTCTTTAAAATTTGAACTGCCATAATTTCATTAATTTAGATAAAAGTAAATCTTTAGTGTTTAAATTTGACACTAGTGCTGAGAATTTTTATAAGCTCAAGATTCATTGTCTGTATTTTTATCAAGTTAAGATTACAATATGTGTTTAAAATGTTTGAGAGTCCTGATTTGCATATTAACTTTTATTTTATTTCAAACACACTGTTATTTCATGGCATAAGTGTTCACCTCACTTTTTAATAAGTAGGATCGTATGATGCAAAAAAAGAAATAAATATTACTCTTGCAACTTTTGGGAGGGGATTTCTTTTTCTGCTCCAATACATTGACTCCTTCAAATGGGAAGCATTTAAAGTCTGAAGTTTTGTAATATTCTATAACTTATAAAGGTAGAATTTTAACATTTCAGGCTATCCAACAAACAGAAAGTTTACAGCATTAGTGATGCTATCATATTTGCTGCTAGCCTGGTTTTGTGTCTTCTAAAATAGTTATTTTAGTACTATTTTAAAGTAATGTTAATAGAGCAAAGTAAATGTACACATTTAGATTTGTAGGTGGAGCCTGAAAAATTATGTCTGTCCTTAGCATAAAAAGGAAAAAAGAAAAAGGATACAAGAGGTAGGGTTAAAGGATACGAGAGGTAGGGTTTGATTAGGTCTCAACACAATTAACTTTGATGGAAACCACAAAAAATATAGTGTATATAGTGATTCTTCTTTTAATTATCTCTACCACTTGTAGGGCTACCACTGATTGCTACCTGCCCACTGGTGGAGCCTTATGTACTTCTACTTTGTAGACATTTGCTATGACAGGTACACAAATACTAGGCAGTAGGAACTTTGGTCCTGTCTTCCCCTAAGCTAGTTCTGTATTGCCTGAGAACAGAACCCACATGGACTGACGACAGCTTTGTACAGCTGCTAAGCTGTGACAACTGTGAGTAAATTGAAACCCAGACTTAGGGTAGCAACTTTCTTGCCTGCAGTAGTAATTTAGGCAAAAGCATGTAATTCAATTACAAGTCAGACACAGATTTTAATTCACACAGTGTGCAGTTCTTCTAATTGTTGATGATATAAACAAGATAAAATATTATGGGTTTTAAATAATACTCCCTAAGAGATGGATTTTTAAACGGGTGTTGAGTTACTTGTAGAGGTATATGTGTACCATAGAACAGTTTTTTTAAACTCTTCAGATCAGCTGGCCACCTCAGCTTAAACTGAATTCATGGGTTTGCTCCTTGGGGAAAAATAATCTGAAATATTTATAGTCTCTTAAAATAAATTAGCTATACTGAAATGAAGGAAAGACACTAGACACTGACTGTGAAATCTATTCAAAGTAGAATGTGAAGTGTTGGTTTAGCTTTTCTTTCCTCAGCTTAACAAGGTTATTCTACACTTTACAATGATAAACACTTTTTATGCAGAATAGCTCTGTGTTATAAATGATGAGGCTTTATTTCAGTGAAAAGAAGAAGTTCACAGGTCATATTTTTGGTCATTGGCAGATGATTCAAAGTGCTTTAATAATCCAAAGTACTGTCTAGTTTTGCCTATGTCAATCTACCATCTGTCTTTCTCACAATGTGAGTCTCCACATTAATCGAAGAAATAATAGATGTGCAGTCAGAACAACTAATAGAGTAAAATGCTCTGTGGTCTGCCAAAGATAAACAAAGAAATAAATCTATGTTGTTTACAGCTTTCCCTTTTCCATGTATAATGGACTTTATCAATAAAACAATACAAACTTCATCAAAGAAAAATCTTACCAATTTAGTCTAAGAAAGGTCTTCATTGAACTAATCTACAACAAATGCTGTTTGCAATAGGGATCTATTCATTTCTTTCAACCATAAAATACTGGCCATCCTTCTTTATCTCATGCTCCAACTTTGTGATCCATTACAGATAAGACAACCCAATTAAGAAAGGATAGAAGACAGGAATATGGTTACTATGTGAGCATTTATGTGTCAGTCTCCAATTAAATAGGCTTACCTTTTATCTTTTGATTTCTTTTCTTAGGAAACCACAGTCAAGTGTCCCGAGTGCCTGTTGCTATCAAAGTTCTTGATGTAAATGACAATGCTCCTGAGTTTGCTTCAGACCATGAAGCTTTTTTATGTGAGAACGGGAAGCCTGGACAAGTAGGTATCTCCATGTTTCTGTATTTTATACTTTGGTGTGTGAGAATGATGTGCAGTTCCTCCTAGTCATCTTATTTTTATTCCCAAGATATGTACCTATGTGCTCATGATTAACAAATCTTAAAATTCATTTAAGATAAACCTGTGATTGTATTCTATAGTACATCTCTCTATATATGGTCATACATGTATTTTAAAGTATAGGCTTTAAATTAAAGGTAGGTATCCTGGGACAATATTCAGAAAAAAAATACTGAGTTTCTTTTAAACTCCCACTGTTTTCACTCTGTATGATGGAGCTCATCACTTCATAGGTTTGTGTGTTAATAGGTAAAAGTATAATCCAACCTTAATTCCAATTCCATTCTTGAACTATATTGCAGTGGGCCAATGCATAATTTAGAAGAAACACTTAAAATGATAAAACCATTTCCTCTTGCCCATAACTCAGTAATAATCTCTGTCTGTTCTTACTTTTCTGTGACAATTGGGAAAAAACCCAAGAAAGTAAAACAGAACTTGATGGAAAGTCAAGTAAATTGGAACTGCATTTAAAGTATCTAAAGAGGTATGGGGTGTTGGAGAACTGGAGTTCAAGTTGTTATTATACTTTACCAAAGAAATAAAAGACTTAACAGATTGTTTCCTTCTTGATTTAATAAAATAAAAGAGTTGGCAAACATTACACAATTCTCTACAAGGTGAAATACACATAGTAAGGTATCAGAAGCAAGATTTAAGCTGTATATCCTTTCTCAAAGAAAATGAAATGGTTTTCTTAAAAGGCATCAATTTTGAAGTACAAATGTACAGAAATAGGGAAGAATATCTCATATGCCACATAAACGACAAGATAAAAATTCAAGAAAATGTACAGACCTTTTGAGAATAATGTAGTGTAAATGAGGTTTAACTGTATTTCACAACAATTCACTGTTTTTAAACTTTGTAATTTATTTCTAGAATGTGACATTTTATTTAAATAAACAGTAGCTGACAATATGACATTAGTCTTGTTAATCCAAGTATTCCTGTGTCTTATGTGGGTGTTAGGCATTAAATTCACTAGTCTCCAAAGAATGTTACCTGACAGTAGAGATAAAAGTTATTTTCTTTTACTAGTAATAAATGACAACTAGTAGTAGTAGTATATGAGAACTCATCTCTGCCAAGACTGGATTGTTACAGAAGATCATTTGACTTCTAGCACCTCTTTTTACTTATTAAAAAGGTGTGAAAAATATGCCTTTGAAGAAATGAGTATTCTAGCCACTGAAAAGCAGATTATTGAAATGTGCCCTTATGGGCAGACAGGTATGTTAGTGTTGCTATTTAAATTCTTCTAATTCAGAGTAGATTTCTTTTTAACTCAGGGTAGATCTCAGATGCTGAGTAGTTATGTTTTCTACGATATATTAAATTCTAATGAGTATACTTTCATCCAGGGCTCAGTAAGCTTCCCTGAAATCAGAAAGCTGTGTTGCACAGTGTTTTCTGAATATATTTATCTTGGTATTGCTATTAAATTTCAGGTGGACTAAGAATCTGAAAACTGTCCACATTTCATTTTGGAATAAACCAATAAATGAGATGATTAAGAATCAAATAGTAAATGAGGCTTTTGCTTAGGCACTTATGGAAAACTTTCATTAAACCATGATGTTCTACATCACCTCTTATACTCTTGATCTGATGGCAGATGTCACTCTTGTGCATAAATGTGTGAACTTTATAGATGTTTATTAAATATTTGACTGCCAGAATGGATGAGGTGGCACTGATCCTGCAATATATTCTGTGTTTTAAACAAATAGCATTGTTGGAACAGTAACCAGTCCAGAATAATCACTAAGGTTGGGTTCTAAATTTAAGTCATCATAAAAAAATCATCTCCTTTGAAGATTTTAGTATCTACACCACCTTATTGTTTTTTCTTATGTTTATTATCTGTATTCAAATGTCAGAAGAAATATTAATGCAGAATTCAAAAAATTAAATAATGTCACAGCTATGAAAATGCTAACATGACAAAGACAATACTCTTTTATATAATAGCAAAAGTCTAATTTGGATAATTCTCCAAAGTTTAAACATGAATTTTACATATACAAGAAAGGCACAATTGTGTTATGGTATTCCAGACTACTTACATTTGCAGTTTAACTTAAATCCAAGTTTAAATCAAATTTGAGTTACCATAGGGGAGATAACATTTAAACCTTTTATGAACCCTTATTTGCAGCCCCTAAATACATTGAAACCATCTATTCCCGTTCAGTTTCTAAGTGTTCTATTCTGGGTTCTGATATAATTGCAGTTGGCAAGTGCAGCTGCTGGTGATGTGACAAAATGTATGTATGTTGATGTATAATATTTCCAGATACATTTTCTTTGCTTTATGCTACCTCTAACAGTAGAGGTACTGCAGGTAGTAGGAGAGGAAGGGGAGAGGAGGAGGAGGAAATGTATTTGTCCATGAACATATTTATGTACTCCTTGCACATTTTTACAGACAACAGAAAATTTGCCAGAAATGTTTTTTGTCAGTTTTGGGGGGGGAAATTAACATACTGTTACAGTACTACTAAGCTAACCATAAACTAGCTCATGCTTTTTCTTATTATTCCTTTTTTTTTTTTTCATAATTCCACTTACTGAAGCCAGAATATTCATGATTTGTTGGCTATAGATATATGATTTATTTTTCTCCAGCCCAGTTAAATTTCTTTCCTTTATTCCTACAACAGAATCTGTACTGTTGTGAAAGAAAAGTGCCTCACTCACTCTTTCCCAGTCCATACTTAGACTTTTCCAGTGAAGTGTTTGCTCAAAACAAAGCCACAAAATTTTCAAACACTTAAGTAGAGCAATGATGTTTCAGTGCTCAAGTCCGTGTTCAGACTAGAGCAACATAAAATTGAATACAATGTTCCTTCAGTCTCTCACAATTTGTCTTCATTTTATTCAGTTCTAATATAATTGGCTTTTTCTAATGGCAGAAATTTTCAGATAGATTTTTGTCTCTGAAGAGTCAAAGCTTATTCAAATGGTAAAATGCAGGTTCTAGGACTAAAGAGCCAGCTCTAGCTGAAAAGGCAAATTTAAAATTTTACTGTGATGAGTCTACTGCTTCTAGTATTATGACTCTGCAGAGTAATTAAAAAATATCCATGAACACTAATGTAACTGTAAAAGTTTTTTCAGATTTGGAAGAACAGTTTCAATAAAAGTACACAACAGGTTACTAATGATAAGGAACCATTCTAAGGTTAAGAAGTTGCATTGCAGGGCAAGAGTTTTAAACAGTATTATATATTAAAATCTCACATAGATAGTTATGGTATATTGAAAAGAACTTCGTTTTGCTATGTATCCTTCTACATTATCCATTATTATTATATTGGTAATCTTTTATAAATATTATTTCATGAATATGTAGCTCTGTATAAATGCAATATAAACCTGCAGACTGTAATGCTGAGTTGTCCTAGGGGATCATTTAACAATTAATTGCAATTCAGAGATGCCTGTTAAACAAAATATGCTGATTTACTATGTTTCTACTAAATGTATGTGCAGAATCCAGTATGTGCCTGCATTTTAAAGCAATATCAAACTTCTACATGGAAGAATCCTGGAAATTTCAGGATTGAACACCCAAAGTGTTATTAACTTATATTTCTTGTTTTCTTTATTATTAACATTGACCAATTTTGTTATATGGAACACCTGTGTTATGCATGTTATTACTAGGAAAGAAAAAGCCTCTGTAGTGATAGGTAATAAAGCTCAGCCCTGGAAGATTCTCTACTGTTTTATAAACCACAAATTAAGAGTTGGAGAGTTACTTTACTAGTGTTCCATTACATGATCATGCAACACTGAGCAATAAAGTATGCTCATCAGCATGCTAATAAAAATGTGGTAATGAGAATTACTAGACTTCTTTCACCCCTATGGAGTAAAAGATACAGCAGCTTTGTATCACTGTATATATGTTATGCTTTTTTTATTTTTTAAGAGCTTATATTAATGCAAACTCACAAAGAAATGAGGTTGCTATGGGAACACTAACTCTTAAATCCTTGATGTCTGCATGTAACACAACAAATGTAGTATTCCTTAAGCCTGTCTTTTTGCATACAATTTTCTGTGCATTTTCAAATAATGATTTGGTAAACAATGAAGAGAATAGATGGAAAGAACTGAAATATAAGGAAGAATTCTATAGGACATTAAGAAGTATGTATAGTTCCTGAAAAAAGAAAGGACAGAATATGCCCAGATTCTATTTCCAATCTAGTTTATATTCTAAGCCTGTTTCATAAAATTTCTGTGAGATGAAAACCCATATTACTAATGCTTTTGGCTACTGGTTTTCAGGTATATTAATTGAAAACCTGGAGATAGTGAAGTGAATTTTTCAGTCAACTCTCTTACATAATGCTGGAAAGTATTAACAGTTGTGTAGCCAACAGAGATAAAATTGCATAACCATCTGATAAACTGCACCTACTACACGCAGTTGACCATCCAGACTTCACTGTGCATTATCCTTTTTCCTTATTATTTTCCCATTCTAGCAGCGTTTGAAAAATGGAACAATCACAAAATGTATCTGTCTAAAGACATTTATTTGGGATTCCATTCTAAATTGCACTTAGCTGTGATGCAGAATTACTAGTACCTAGTCCAGCCCTGAGCTCAATACACATGGGTAGCTTAGTACCTTACAGCTCTGGAAAGAGATAGATGAAAATGTTCCAAATCTGTAAATAGGTCCATCTCTGCAGTGGGACAGACAACATCTGCTTATATACTTTTCAGATGTATATTTTTTCACACTGTGTGGCTCTCTAGGATCTATTATGCAGCTGTTAAATTAGAGACCTACTTCTTTAAACTCTATGTTAGGCCTTTTTTTTTTTGTCCATCCCTTGTAATACACGTGTTTGAAATCATATCAGTCAAGGTTTTCACCTTGGCAGATGCAGTTAGGAGAAAAAAGACTTTGTTATGTGGTATTTAACCAATCTAAAGCTTTTTCCATTACATTTTTGATAATAAATCTGACCTATACAGAATATGATTAGGTAAGGAATTGTCTCAAATTACTTCATGGGTTGTCTTACCAATTATATATACCTATATCAATATCTGCACAAACATATTTTTACATACATATTTTCAAATATTTATGTTCTGATGTTGCTCCTTGTGGTTATCTAGTAAAATTTTATTATTTCTTTGACTTCGAAGAACATAGAAGAAAGAATAGGATATTGACTATTATCATATATGTAACATGTACAGATTGATGGTCCTTTCTCTCATGGTAAAACCAGTATAAAATATTACTTATTAGGATTTTGTTAGTGAAGATACAAACATTTAAAGTGTAAATCTATGAAATTGGACAGCATCAGATCCTGTTTCCATTTTTTACTCTACTCTTCAAAAATGAAATCTGTAGTGATTCCTAATTTGAATGTAATTGTGCAAAAAAAATTGATCAATTGCTTTAGTCATTACAAAAATAACTACATAAGACAAAAATGTTATTGAATTCATTGGACATGGGAAAGGTCAATAATTCTCATTATATTTCTTATAAATGTGATCTAGCATGAGCTTACTACCACTGAAATTCAGCTCTTGAGCGTGGGATCTGGATCCATAGTTGTCTACTTCTCTGGAAAATACTTGAAATCAAAAGTAATCGCACCAGATGTTTTTAAAAATTCAAACACTCTAATTATTTTAAAGTTTACTCCTTTCATATTCCTATGCAGCTATGTATGATTTGAAGATGATCAACTGCAGTATCTTTCTGAGTAATATATAAGGTAAAAGAGGTAAATGGAGGTAAATACACTGCAGATACTGTAGCTGGTCATATATATCATAAGAGGTACTTCATACAAAGTTATTTGATTAGTTGTAGTTATTCAGCATATCCAAGCAAACTCTTCTCTTCTAGCCTTAGTAACCTGCATTATTCTGGGAATCATTTGTTAATAATGATGTTTAAAAATAAACCTATGTTCCTAGTACAGGAATAACTGAGGGTTTATTAAAATTAAGGAAAAAATCCAAATATAGATAAGATTTTTTTTTTTTTCAGATTCTATTTATCATATAGAAATTCACACCAGAAGTTAATTAAAAATAAATCAAATTATTCAGTGTAGTAAAAAGTGATTCTTGGGCATAGGAACAATGATTAAAGATAGATCACATATTGTGTGAAGCATGGCTATATGAATGAAAGACTACCACAGGCATCAGGAATGCTTCTGAAACACAGTTTTCCTTCTTCATTGCTGAATAATAATTTATTATCTAAATCAACAGCCCTTGACTGTCTTTTGTACCTGTGTCTCCTTATTCTCTGCTGCCTTGTTCTGGAAACAGTTTAAATGGCCAAGGTACAGTCCCCGTTCCACAAACTTTCAGTCTAAAGTCTGTAAAAACTTTGCAAGATTATAAATTAGCATTTTTAAGAGCTTATTTTAATGCAAAGACAGTAGACAAATGAGAATATGTGTGATAGAATGGAATGTTTTTTCACTACTGTATATCAAGTGTGTATATCAAGCATTTTCTGTTGCAGGTAATTCAGATCGTCAGTGCAGTTGACAAAGATGACCCTAAAAATGGGCATTATTTCCTGTACAGTCTTCTTCCTGAAATGGTAAACAATCCAAATTTCACCATCAAGAAAAATGAAGGTAAATATAAAACATATATAATGTGTATCTGATCAACTTAGTTTTGATTGCTTTGTTGATTTCCAGTTACTTTACCAGTTTGTCCCTTGGGCAATTGCAACGTAGATAATCTGTTTTATTTCTCTTAATTTGAAATTCCAGAGCTATGCTGCAAAATGAAAATCTGAAACTATATTGATAAATAAAAGTTGAGCCTTTGTTGACTGGATATAGATGGGAGCATAAAATTAAACATCTACTAAATCCCCAAAAGGAAACACCTTTTAAGCCTGCTTTTTGTGCATATGAGGGTTCCAAACTATTTCAGTTAGGCACTTTCACTAGAAAGAGAAGTCTGTTAGGTCAGCAAAGCCCAGAAGGGCACTTTGTATCGTTGTGCTTTAGAGCACTTCTGGAAGGGCATAATGTCATTTTGTAGTACTACAGAAGTGGAATTTCATGCATGATGGAAAAAAAGACCCATTTACTAATCTTAAGCAATAAATTTACACTGATGCTTTTCTTTGGCACACAGGTCTATTTGAAGGTCATGTGAGAGAGAGCTAGAAATGATGACAAAAAATGCCATAAAAAGTGATTTATGTATTTGTACTTGAATATTCAGCAAAGTTTTTTGTCTTTTTTTTTTTTTACTATTTAGTCCATTCGTACTAGGAAGACGTATGTGTGACATGTATGTGTGTGAGTGTAAAAGTAATACATGAAATGTCAAAAAAGGAGAAAATGCTGTTTTCATTTTTTCTTCTAGCTGTTCCAACCCAGAACAACAAGATATCACCATTTTATTAAATAATATTATAAAAACCTAAATTCATAAATCTGCTTGAATATATCCTGAATTTTTCTTTTCATTAGGTATGTTTTTCTCTTATCACATTCACAAAGTGTAGTGTGTCTCTACTTATATTTGTACTTTCATGTAGGAAATAAGAATCTATGTTTTCTGAACTTCCAGGAGAAGATAAAACAAACCTCTTCAGAATGCATTTCAGAATCATCAGTAGTGTAACACAAATTCAGCATCTTAAATGTGAGATGGTTTGCTTTGCACAGTGTGACAAAATAAAAAATGTCTTAGCATTTGTGTTCATGTTGAAATACTTAGCTCACATCATTAATTAGCCATGTCCTTCCAATCTGTTGCCCATTTAAGACTCACTCTTACTTCTAGTCACAGCCAATGGCAAAATGACTCCTGACCTGAATGAGCATGAGGAACCTTTCTATATAACATGGTTTAGAAAAGTAAATGCAGTTTTGTTATCAACATTGTCAGTTTTTCACAGTTTATAATGCACTTGAATCAGTTAAATGTGAAGCCTCTTAAAACAACTGACTGAAATATGTTGAAATTAAAAATCTTCTTGAACACTTGAAACAATCCACTCATTCAATTTAATTGGTATTCAATAATAAAATTCTAACTATGCATACCATCCTTTTCTGTCAAGATTTCTCAGTCAGGGATGCAGACCATGTTTGATGCTAGAACATGATTTTCCACAGGCAGCTAGTATTCCTGTCAATGCCCAAATTAGCATATAATTTGGCTGAGGTGAGATTTCATGTAATTTAAACATCATAAATCTTCAGTGAGTCTTTAGCTATGCCACTTAAACAATTAATTTGACCATGTCTGTCTTGCATATATCTGCTAGGTAAGCATGAGTGATTATTCTTGCTGAAAAAACATCAATATTCCTTAAAAATCCTGAACTCACAAGTCAGATTTCTCCTTAGTCGTACTAATGAGTGTCTGAGTTGTCTAAAAGCCAGTTTGGTGTGGTTTATTAGAAGAAATGTAAGAAAATACATATAACAATCCCTACCGTCATTTCTGGAGAACTGTGTTTCTGAGATTGTATCTCAGTGGGCTTGGAACGGAAAAACATTTCCTCATACTGGTGGGCAAAATCCTTGGCATCTTCCTGACTGCAACCTCAGCCTCAACTTGCTCCCATATTCATGGCTCTGCTAAATTCTTCCAAGACTGCCTTGATGGCTGACGAAGAAATGCTGTCCTCTTACAGATAATATAAATGGATTGCATTTTCTCAGGAAACCTAATATAGAAACAAAATATTTTATTTGCTAGAATTAGCAATTTTCTTTCATTAATGAAATGATTTTTCATATCTTGCCTTTCTCCAAAATTCTCTCAAGTGCAGTGATAAACAAAAGTATCCCCCCTTAAGAAACTTTTTGAAATTATATTATCATTTGGCATTCTTGTGTGCTTTAGGTAACATTGGCAACTACTTCTCTACTTCACAAAGTAATGATGTTAATTGATCTGGTGACACTAAAAAAAAATGCAGTTTGATGTCTGCTGGGGAAGAAAGTTGTGATGTTCTGTTTCTGTAATTTATACTAAAGAATATATAGGATGCATGTATTTTGTAATTTTCTCTTGCTATATGGAACATAATCATAACCATTAATTAATCTAGTTTGTTGCCTACAGGTTATTTCTATTGTTTAAACTTTCCAGATTGCCCTAAGGCAAGTTCACATGATACTTCAGTAATTAACTGTGCTGCCCAACTTTACTATAAATATTATGATTGGCTACATTGTTATTGCCAAAGATGTTTAACTCAGTGACCCAACGGTGTATCCAAACCACCAGAAAACCCCCCTAAAACACTTCCCCTAAGGTTATATTATATTATATTATATTATATATTATAGAAATTATCCTGCGATCCTAGCAGAATCTATTCCTTGAAATTACTTATTGGTATCCTTTATTTGTTTGGTCTGTTAAATTTGCATATTTACAATCCCTTCCGTAGACAAGATGCCTAAAACTGTGGAGGCTGTAGTGCCTTTCTGATGTAAGTAATGTAAAAATCTAAATTTTAATGTCACCATACATCTTACTGAATGTCTTTAGATCATCTCTTAGAAATCTTTACTTTTCATATCTCATGATCTGTTCTCTTTGTTCTTTTGTGAGTTCAAATGTCTGTTACCTAGTCTTTTTCTTAGGCTTTGTGCCTTGGCTAAATGGGCAGCTTCTGATAATCTGAAGTAAAGCAACCCTACTCTCTGAAACTGTAATGTAAGCAATACTGATCGCTTAGATTGCCAGATGCAAAAAACCCTTATCCCTTCATAAGAGAAATAATTATATAATAAAAATATAAGATGTTAATGAAACATGAAAGTAAAAATCAGGTTTTAAATCAGGTTTTCCGTGTTAGTCCTGCTGACTAAACCCGTGACTCCATCACATAAGAAATCCTTGACTTCATAAACTCATATGGACTGAATGTCTGGTCATTCACTTTTTGCATTTTTGTTCTGTGTTTCTGAAAAGGAGAAGAAATGGGGAAAATGACCATAAAATTTTGTGTAGTGCTTCTGACAAACTTCAAGCGAGAAAAAATCTAAAACTTCAGATGAAAATATCTAATGTTTAGGCAGGTGTTGATACACTCTACCAATGTGTTGTAGATTCCTTAGCTGAATGGAATTAACTCTTTCAAAAAGCTGTAGGATCAAAATAAATCACAAAATCTGTCAGGAATTTAGATAACTAATAAGGGGTTTTTGCTGTCATGGCATGGGTAAATTGAAATGAGACCTCTGGAATTGGAATTAGAATTTGTTGACAGTCTTTTTCCAGGTGAGTGGTCTTCACAAAGCATTACCTAAAATCTAATAGCAGTACATGGATTGTCTCCTTCATCCCAAACAATATGCTCACAGCAGTATCTATTTTCAGCACTGAATTCCTAATGCTCTTACGGTTTCCTTAGGTTGTTCAAGTGAGAACACAATTCTGTGATAAAAAATGTTTTCACAGTTGTAAACATTTTGATATGCTGCCAATGCAATTTTTACTTTCAAAAGATAGCAAATATAGATTTGCCATAAAGACACCAAGTTTTCCCCAAAAGATTTTCCATTGCTATTCCATTTTTCTTACACCAAATTCTGTTTCCCAATGGAGTAAACTCTCAATCAAATGTTCTATGGTGTCTTTGGATGCAGTAACACTTCTGATAGAAGAAATGGTGCATCTCTACTATATAAATATGGTATTCCGTACCTCTTACTAGGGCTTATGTAATAGAAGCAATCACATGGTTGCTTGGAACCATGGTCAGACCTTACTTTTGGTTAAGAGAACCAACTTAATGGCATGTGTTCATATTCCTGCAGAAGTCTAATAGCCTCAGAAGCTATCAGCTTCTCCTCTCACCAAAATATTCTATGTCCATCTGGTGATTTGAGCTCTGAACTTGGGCCGAACTGATTTTAGTGAGGTTTTTTTTTCTTTTTAAATTGAAGCATTATATATACTTCAGTGATGAATTTCTCTGTTGGTTCTCTATATTTAATTTAATATTTATTCTTAGATATATGCTTAGTGTATCATACCTATGGTAACAGTAATAGCTCCAAGAATGTTCATATTTAAATACCCATTTCTTTTTTTTTCTTTCAATCCAGCAAGTCTGATCTGTCATTTATGTGCTCATTGCCCATTGCCTATCCTTTCAAGGCAGCACAATATTTCACTTTTAAAAAGGAAATAGCCTTGTATATTCATGTCAATTGCTAACTGGCTTGCATGCTAATGTATACTATTTCACATCTTATTTTAAAATAATTTCTATTTCTCATCACCTCTTTACCCTTTATAAACAAAGATTTCTAAATTATTTAGCAATTGCTGGAGAAGACAATCACATGTAACCTCTTCTTTAGCTATCCCAAATAATAAAAACAAATGATCAACAGTACTTCATTTTTGAAAGTACTTTTATGTCACTGTGTGTTTAATGTAGTAAACCAGATTTTTTTCCCCCACGTCTCTTTCCTGAAAATATTTTTAACATCTGTTAAATGCATACCTGGAGGGTGAGAGAGTCTTTTGTTCCCACAAGAGTAACTCTCATGGTAAAATGAGTTTCTTTCCCTGAACTGGTTTCTCCTGGCATTCTCCATAGGTTTCTCTGCCATTGTATCAGCTGCCAGCTAAAGCTTCTTCTGTATTTTTTGGTTGACTTTTCTTTCCAATTATATACCTCATAGAGGTGGCACTGCCATTCCATTGCCCTCCTTACACTTTGTCCATTTTCAAAGTTAATCTATTGACCTCGGGTACAAGTTGCCTTAGCAAGGACAACATTAAACCCATAATTTCTTGATGAATGTACAATGAACATCTAAATAACAGAACCCATATGTTTTCTTGAATATGAGCAGTAAATTGTCGTATATTTTTTCAGTTTCCTACAATTTTTAAAAACCTGTGGAAAATTTGTGGACCAGCTGTCATGTACACCAGAGGGTGTTTAGGAATCACTTCCTCACAGAAAGGGTGATAGAACACTGGAATGGACTGCCCAGGGAAGTTGTGGAGTCACCATCCCTGGAGGTGTTTAAGAAAAGATTGGATGCTGCACTTAGTGGCATGATTTAGCTGATGTGGTGCTGTTAGGTCATAGGCTGGACTCGCTGATCTCAGAGGTCTTTCCAGCCTCAATAATTCTGTGATTCTGTGTTTCACAATGGCAGTTCTCAAGGGGAAGAACATGCTTATATATTTCTAATGTCTTTAATTGTCATCCTCACTTCTTTTTTATATCAATAATTAGACTTTCAAAGTACATATTTAAAACATAACAAATCACATCCTTGTTAGTGGTTTTCTTGAAAAGTAAACTTAAGTGATGTGCATCCTGTAAGTAAATATTTTTCTACCATGTCTATTAATATCAGTAGTATGGAATAAATAACATCTAGCAGTCTAAAATTTTAAAAGAATATGCTGCATAATATAGGAAAAAGCACTGATCAGCATTCTCTTAACAGTTTTGTCACCAAAAATCACAGGGGATGCTTGCATAGCAAGGTGCATTCAGTGTGAAAATAGTAAAGTTAAAAGTAAAATATTCCACTGTATTAAAAAACAATACAATACAATTCTTTGTAGGAAAAGTAATCAATTTTATAATTTACATATCTGTGAGAAGATGTCATCCTATGTGGTAATAGACTGTGTCTAAAGAATCAAAAAGATGAGCCCCCTCTGCTAGTGATAAAATGATAAGCAATGTGAGGTGGAAATAAGTACTATGCTCAAATTCTAGAAGACTGACTGGTAGAATTTCAAGTTGGTGGTAATATTACCAAGGGATCCTAGTACATTCTGATAATGTTCAGAATTTCTGTCTTGCCAGGCTCTGAATGCATTTCCATTTCCATTGTATGATTTCTCACTGCAGTTAAAGTAATATATTTAATGTCTTTCTACTATACCATTTTGTGGTCCTAGCAAGGTTACAGTTTTCCATGCTACAGTAGTGTTAGTTCCATCTACTCTGAGAATGTCAGTGAAAATATTCTTAGTATATATCTTTCATACTTAATAGCTTTCTGCTTCCTTTCCCCTTCTTTCTTTACTATCATCACTATTGACTATGTTCCGTTACTCCCTGATGCTCTGGTTTTCCTTGATGTTGCCTATCAACTGAGTGCGATTTGAAACAACTACCCTGACATAGAAGGATGTGACATTGTTTTTTGAAGAGAAGATTACATTAATGTAGATGGGAAACTAGCTTTTTGCATTCCAATCCTTTGTGTGCCACTTCTTTCCTGTGACACCTGCTTCTGCTGTCTTTCCTATCTTCTTACATACATCTTCTTACAGTGTTGTTTCTGGACTCCCTTGTAATTAGAAACCCAGAACAAGTGAAGGCTAAGCACAGTTCCACTGCAAACATACTTTTTAGCCTTATCTGGATGATCTGGACCTTCTTGTAATGGTTATGTGCTTTTCATCACTTTGATAGGCTGAAGAGATGAATACTTCCTGGTGCAAATAGCTGCACTAGCTGAAACTGAATGTCAGAAAAATAGAATCAGGTCTTCAAGGGCTAACTCAGCTACCAAGCTCCTCCACACTTTGACCATTCTGTCTATTCTGTCCATCTGAAACCTTCTTCACTCCTCTCCTGTATTCAGGATGCAGGACTCCAGACAGATTCCCTCTCTCCTCCGCCCTAAACCAGATGTGATCCGTCAAGTCTTCATTCGACTGGACAGGCCAACCTGATGAATGAACCAGCAAGGAGGGGGCCATGGGGTAAGCTGATTGTCCTCATTTAGGCATCTTTAGGCTCTTCTTCAGCTCTGCTCTGTTCCCCAACACATCTGTACTTTGTATAGCTTTGTAGCTGGCAAAGTGTTTCTCTGGGTGTGCTTCTGTTCCAAATGCTGTTTAGCATTTCAATCCTGTTTTAGTTCACCCTTTTGTTGACAAATTCTTTTTAAACTTCATAAACTTTCAGACAACTACAGAATAGTTGTATATACACATTGGAAAATAGGACTAATTTTCACAGCATCACATCCTTGTAGAAAGTGCTCTTCTTTGTCAATCGTATGAATTGATCACAATTACGTAGCTATTTCAGGGTGTTTATGTTAACATGACCCTGCCCAAAGCAGCATAAAATACTAGTGATAAAATGTAGGTTAATATTTTATATATGCAGCATGCCATTATGCTACCTGACCAAAGAGAGTTTTACTTCACTCATTCTTAATTTATAACTTGTGTTGCTAGCAACATAATGTTGCCAAGGCTTCAATTATGTTTCATTTTATAAATCAAACTATTTAAGAACCAGATATAATCTGAGTGAAAAAGATCTGAGGTCAGTGTTGTACACTATATATATGACAGTTCTTACTCATGAAGAGGAGATGGATTGGACAGTTGTGAATATTCCTGCTGTAGGAGTTTCATCATGCTTAGATAGTGTAACATCCTTACCACACTTTTTACAGTTTATTCCTTTAATTTCATAATAAACCTTAAGAAAAGTGACCAAAGCTGCTATGACTTTAAAAGACTAAGTAAGGTATAAAAAGTTCTGAGAACAAAAGAGAAGAGGAAAATAATTGAGAATAATTAGCATAATCAAATCTATTTTAGTAATAATACGGAACATGGATGAAAGAAAAAACAGAGGTAAGAACAAATTGAATCTTCAATGGGACAAATGCAGGCACATAATGGAGAAAATAAACATTAAATCAGTGTCTCAAAACTTAACTGTTTAGCAGACGGAAAGACAATGTTCTTAATGAGTACAAGAACTCAACTAAATGCTCTCAGGACAACAGTAAGATCCACAGTATTATCTCCTGGAATTTGTCTTCCAATGAAACATTGCTCCAATAGACATTTAACTTAATTTTTTTTAATATCTTCTGAAAATACATTAAGAAATTTCTGCTGAAGTACCACTTCTAGTTTCATGGGTGGATCTAATTTCTCCAGGTTTTCTGCAAGAAAGAATTCGTGGACAATGCACTGACAATATCTGATTTCTTGTAAATGTGTTTAAATCACTGAGTAGGAGGAGCAATGTCCCAGAGCTGAAGGTTCTGGTAGAGCCTCTACCCTTCAACACCTCAGCATATTACCTGACAGAGATATACTGCATTTTAAGAAGTCTCCCTCTTTTTTCACCTCATTGTTAGGTTTTGAGTATTTGGATTTTCTCTCTAATACTTAATCAGTAATTATGGCACAAGACCATTTTCTTCCTTTTTTTTCCCTGTGCAAATTTATTGTTGCTCTCAGTATGGAATTTATCAAGTTCTAAATACAGGCTGTTGAGGGGGAATAAGAATTTATTAGTTACTCTAATTGTACTTCTGTCAACTAATGAGAAACTAGATAGGAATCCCATTTTAAAGTTTCAGTTGTAGTGAAGATTAAAAGATTCTTAACACACTTCTACTAGAGGAAGGATCTAAACAGGTTAAAAATTAAAACAATATAAGCATGAATCATCACACATTAGCCCTTAAATTTTCCTTTGATTGGTAAAAAACTCTTTTCTCATTGCAACAGATATAAAATATACAGACTACACATAGTTCCTCCATTAAAAGAGAAAGTATTAATTTTTCAGACTTAGCCTAGAGGCTTGTCTGATAAACTGTTACACAACTAACATTATAATGTGAATTAAAAAGACAAAGACCATGTTCCAATTTACATCTTGTTGTGAATCACTTACACAAGTGGTATATATGAAAGAAGTAATTAATATTCAAAACACAATTATTCTTCCAATGAGATGACTATTAAATTGATTATTATATGAACTCTAGATCTCTCTATTCTGAACCTTTCTGGTGTGGTCACATTTATTCCATAGCCTTTCATTTCCTCCTTACTCCTTTTAAGGAGTTCAAGAATGGATTGTGTTTCTTTGGCAAGAACAAATATAGCAGTGACAAACTGAAGGAAATATGATTTTTTTAATAATTCTGACCAGACCTTCTCACATCAAGCTTTAAAGAATAAGGGAGACAAAACTTTTATTCTGTTGATTGGGTTCTTTTTGTACCACTTACAATATTTTCCTATCAACTTCTGATTTTCTAATTAGTATGTGTGGCCTTGTTGTAAATTGAGTCATTTTGTTGGTCCTCATTTAATTCTATCTAATTAGGATGTATTCTATTTGGCAAGCATCCAGCAATTACTGATATATTTATGTAATTATTAGTATTTAGTATTTATATAATAAATACGCCTAGAAGGCAATCCATTCAGAGGCCAGAAAAGAGGTAGAGTACATGATTTTACTGAATGCAAAGATCTTACATACTGAGTTAAATGCAGAAAAGTAAATGAAACACATATGTTGACCTGTCTAGTCTGAGGAGAGAGTTTGCATATCCTAAAATGATAGGATGTGCATATTTGCTAATCAGTGCTGATTATAGGAGGAGTGAAGAAGGGCCTCTGCTTGAAGTGAGATAATAAGCCAGCTTGTTAGGGAGAGATAAATAGAAGAACTTCAAGAAAAGGACCAGATGTCTCCTTGATGGTGTTGAAGAGGGAGAGCTCGTGGGGTCCTTCGAAGGTAACACGGACAGTTGCACAGTCAGATTCCAGTGAATCATCTAAGCATTAGTAGCTGTCTGCCCATATTAAGACAGCAAAGATCACCTCAGCTTGGTCTAAACTAATTGCCAGTCAATTAAATAAACTTCACATTTGCTATAGGCTAAGGGCATTCTGGAGCAGTAACTGTAACACTGTAGTAGTTTTTTTCCATACATCTAATTTTATAGTAAGAGGTCAGTCAGGATTAAAGTCTTTTTTATTTAGTTTTGAGGAAGATCAATAATAGTCACTGAAAGTTGATGAAAGTACTCTGCTTTATTCTATAGAATATTGGGCTTTAGCATGAACACTTTTTTCTTCTCTTTAATTATTAAAATGTAATAAATGACCTGATAGTTTCACATTGCTTTCATAAAAACACATAGAACTTTCCTTTTGTTTGTGTTTTGTTAGGAAACTTACAGTCTAACCTAAAATTAAAGCTAACATCTAAGTTATAGGAAATACTAAGAAATAAGATAAAAATGTATCATGTAGTCTTTTTGAGCTTGTTACTCTCTAACATTGCTTAGCTCTGTCATGTCACTTTCTGTAACGTTTTAAAGCCATTATATATGACCCTTCTGTAAATTATACAGTGTTCATCCCAACAAAGATTAAGCCCATGTGATCTAACAGCACTCTACAGGATGTGGAGTTTTTTGGTTTTGTTTTGTTTGGGGTTTTTTGTTTCTTTGTTTGTTTTGTGTTTTTGTTGTTGTTCAGGAAATGCTTTGGAGTGCAGAATAGTTTTGTATAGCTTGGTTACAGGTTTACTCTATGATTTTGGACAAGTCATTTAATCACTGTACCTGTTACTGTGCAACACATATACTGCAGCTGTTCTTTTAAAACATTCATATAATACTCACATTTGACATTAATAGCACCTATTAGCATCTCCTTGTGACTGGTAAAGACTGAGATGTTCAAGAGTGCATTACTGTGTCTCTTTGGGTTCTTCTGAAATTTCCAGATAGAAAACACATGTTTTCAAGTTAATCTGCAGCTGAGGGAAGGAAGTGGTGGAATCCAGTCTAATGACAGCTGTAAGTAAAGCATCATTGTATGTTTGATACAATCTGGAATACTAAATATAGAGAAAGTTTAGACTCAGTTCTCCACTACATATCTCCTTCTATAATATCTTCATCTATTTCACAACATAACAACTTCTGGTTTTGCACTATTTTCTATTTTTAAATGAGAAACATTTTATAACAAATCAACTTTCTCTTATTTTGTGCTTGTATTTTGATGACATGCAACATCAAAAGATGTATTTGCTAAAATCTTCATAAAGTTCTAATGTAGTCTGTCTAGCAGAACCTCTTACTTCAAAACTGTATAAAGAACTTCACTTTTTCTAGACTAAAATTGTATTAATCTTTTTTCTTTTCCTTTTTTTTTTTCTCAGTAAGGAAACGTATCTTTCTCAAAGCACATGTGGTTTTTTTCTGCTCTTATTTTGACTATTTAAATTTTCTTTCATGATCATGGAGGTTTTTTTGGTATTCTTCTTTGCCAGTAGAATTGTCTAATTTCTTGCAACACTTCTACTTGATTGTGCATCACATTTTTATTGCCACTTGTGCCTCTACATTTGTACTTTGTCAGACTCTTTATCATGAATCAGAAGACAACAGGGAACAATTTCACTGTGATATGCAAGTTGTTCTCTTAGCATAGATATGCCTTATATAATTATACCTTGAATCTTTTAAGCTTGGTTTGAGGAGAATGAATGAATAAGATGTCTTCAGGTTTGTTGCACATGTATTTCACTTGTGACAAATAAATGGTTTACTATTTGCATTATGTCCATCCCTGGAGATATTAAAAAGCTGCCAGGACATGGTCATGGGCTCTAGGTGGCTGTTCTTGAGCAGTAGGGTAGCCAGAGACCTCCATTAGTCTCTTCCAATCTCAACAATTCTGAGATTCTATGAAAACTCTAGAACATCTTATGAACTAATGATATAGTTTGAAGATGTTTACCAATAGAAGCACTGAGTTTGTAATAACTCTATAGCAGTGAGGCAAAATTCTAGTGTTGGCATCTTTCATTGGCTTCTTTCCAAATGGTCTTACACAGTGTATATAGCAAAGTTAGGGTCTTGCAGTATGTTCCAGTCTTGAAATTTAAATGCATATGCATGTGTGTTCCTGTAGATCTGCTTTGATTTTCAGTAATCTGTGTATGCTAATTTCTGGCTATGCCAGATTTTCTCTATGTAATGCTTACATGGTGTACAGAAATGGACCCAGGAGTATATGGAACATATAATTTCAAAACTTTACAATTTGTTCCACTTTATAGACAGGTAATTTTTTTTTCACTTACTGAAATTCCTTCTCCGGATGCATTTTGCTGTTCCCTGCATTTCAAATAACCATTAATTTTCACCATAGGAGACATGTCCTCATTGAGAGGTGAGCACATAACAGGACATGTGGACACTTTGGGTGTAAGACAGAGGTATAAATTACTGCCATTAATAGCCTGATGATAACAAATTGTTATTGTTATATTTAATCTGCATATAAGAACATCTTCAAAAAGTTATAATCATGCTGCCTGTTTGCCCAGGGGCAATCTTATACAATAGCATTTCAGTCTTTCAAATTGCAAAAAGCTAATATAACTCTTGATGACATTTACAAAAACGTATAATGGCACTCCTTTCAGTTCTTTCACAGGAATTATTCTCACAGAAGTTAAAGGGAATTCTGCATATGTAAGAATTGCAGGATCTGGCACTTTCTGAAATCAAAGCTACATTTTTTTTAAGTGGCACCAGCTCAAGAAAATGTTACATCAAAATATTTTAAAATTTATTTTCTGACTTAAAATACCTCAGCCCATGTAAGTCACATTTAACTTCCAGCACTCTTTAGTGGAGAGTACACATTCTAAATTTCTTCTCAAAGTAAATTGTTATGTCAGCATTATAAACCCCTGAAAATTGGCATTTTGTAATGGAAGGTCTGATGAGAGCTTTATTACACCAGTACAAATTGGCAGCATTCTATAAATACTGGTTGTTTTTTTAATAGTCTGGTGGTTGCTTTCTACCACTGTATTTCAAAGTGAACATTATAAAAAAAAAGTAATAGCATAACAGACATACACTGGTATGGCCTGAATTTGGCTCTCTAACTCTTGTGACAACACTTCAATATGGTTGATATGTCTGATTCCACATTAATTTTTAAACAATTGTTACATAATTTACTGGCAAATTGTTTTAAATTCTTATACGTGTATGTTCCATACAGTATTGGAACAGAAAAGACAATCATTGTAGCATGGAGAAGTGGATGTTAAGTTGCTTAGTGTGAAATTCACTTAAATGCCAAGAACCCGTGACATTTAAAAACCAAAATGTTTCTGTTTAAGTTTTATTTTTGTTACTGTGGTATTCAAGTTTACATTCTAGAAAGAAAGATTCACTTCAGACATCTGTGATTGTCTTCATAGTTGTGAAGACTCTGAACTTTTCCAAACCCCAGAAGTAAGTAACTGAAGTAAGAATTGAAGAATGTGCATGAAGTGAGGAAGGTGAAAACCATAGGATGGAATTCTTGGAACTCTTCCATCACCTACCAAAAGTACTAAAAATTTCATTGCATTTCCTTGGGATAGCTTTACATATAAGAGTGCCACAAGTCTGTGAATCTCATAGTAACCTAAGGAGCTTAGATATCTATCTTTCATTAGTTTCACCTCCTAGACTGTGCTTGTAAGTATGCATTCATAGAAAGAATAAAAATAAGAACACATTATCCTTAAAGAGAAATACAGATGGTGAAGCCTTGGGGTATTTTGGCTTTTTTATCTTTGCAGCATTTTGTTGGAATCTGGTAACATGGTAATGGAAAGTTCTTGGTTCAAATGTGAAATATCGCCATTATTTTATCAAAGTGTTATAAAACACAGTATAACTTTATTAAACTTTTTGGTTAAAATAACAAGAAAATACAACTAACTAGAATATGTAGATTTAAAAAATGATCCATCAATCTATACAAATTGCTGTGTTAATAATCTATTTTTAATGCTAAGCACTTTTGACAGCCATTTCATTCTCTCTTTCTAAACTAGAGCTTGGCAACCTGCATTAATTCTTACACTTTACAGATGTAACATTCAACGCACATGCCATGTAGTGATGTGATCCGAATAAAGTAAAGCATGTCAAAGCAATGTGATTATTAGTAAACAAGCTCATGTCTGGCTCCTTGAACACAGAAGAGAAAAATGAGAGGCAACAGCCAGGACTGTTTTAGCATATCTTTTATCTTTACTGGCTTGAATTTGCTTCAGATTATGGGAATGTCAATCATAACTGGCACCAGGAGATTCAGAAGAAATAAATGGGCACAACATAGGAAAAGGTGAGATTAAAATCAGATACGTTAGATACAGATCAGACAAATGTGGTAACTGTGTCACTTAAACAGACCCAAAGCCCAAAGTTTCCTGGTTTGACTTATCATAATTATCTGTAAATTAAAAAGAGAGAGGTACTATGTCCTAATTATTTCTCTACCCCATTAATAATAAAATTAATATTGTTTCAGACTCAATGCATGCTTCTACGTCATTACTTCATCAGCAGGGATTTTCTATCCTTTCAGTGGGTTAAAAAATCAACGTACAAAATATATGAGTTGCTGCTAGACTGCAAGTGACCATATACATATGTTTTATTATAATTTTGCTGGAATAAAGGTCAAATGAAAGTTTTAGAATACTTAAGAGACAATTATCTAAAGTTCAGAATTTTCCAAAGGAATAGAAATAGAAATTATACAGACTATTATCTAAAGTTCATATTTTTCAAAGGAAAAAGCTAGGAGGAAGTGCTTATTCCCTCACTTTGCTTTTAATTTTTCTGGTTTTTTTTATACTGTCAAGAAATTATTTACTACAAGTTCTGCATCACAATAGCATTAACATGATTATTCCCCTTTCCAAGAAATTTTAACATATGAGAGTGATGTATTCTTATACATGATTGAATATTATTTTGCTTGTGATTAAAATACCCAGAACCACTTTTTTTATTTCTGCAGAGGAATACATGAATACATGACCTGGAAATGTGTTGGGGGTTTTTTTGGTTTTTTTTTTTTTTTTTAGTCATTAGTTGATTCAGCAGTTCAGTTCTGACATAAGATATTATTTAGGACAATTGTTAAATCAAAAAATAAAGACAGAAAATATGTGACTTCTTCCAATTCTTTTCCTCATCAATACATTTTCTCCCATGAAATGTTTTTTGTTTTGGTTTTTTTTCTGTATTCTTACTGGTGTTTGAGGGGATTCCAGAAAGTCCAGGTCTCTAGAAAAATAAAAATTCATTCAGCTGTTTCTTAATGTGTCTTAGGAATGTTTTGTGAATTGCCATTTGATGTGTCAGGATGGCATGTGACTATGGTGCGGGAGAGACAATTTGAGCAGTCAGCTGAATTTCTATAGCACAAAAACTTTGTTCTTTTGAACATGATGCCGGCTATCAAATTTGATAGCAGTCATCAATGCGCGTTTTGAAGACATCAGAGATTTTTGACATTCATGAAAAGCAGTTCGGTTTGAAATACCTGTGAATGCTTCACTGACCATATGGTTTGGCTATCATAAATCAGGCAAAATATACTATAAAAATGGCATCTTTTTTTTTTTTTTTTAATTTACAGATTATTTTATAAGCCTTCTACTTGATAGAACATTTATGCTATTACCATACAGATAAGGCAAAGAGTCATCTTCCTTGTAAACTGCTGTTCAATAGGATTTTGTTTGAGACAGTCATCAAAGAAGATTTACTAGTAAATGCATAAAATATTACATAACAGTCATGTATATATTTTAACATATATACATATATTTAGTGTGCGTAAATATGTCCATGTTGAATATACTTTCATCTCTGGCAAATATATTACATGCAAATTCAGAATTGTTCCCCTTTACTCAGATATTCCTTTAAAAAGCATTACAGCCCAAGGCAGAAACAAACAAATGAAAAAAAAACAAACAAACCAACCCGTCTTAAATAAACACAGTTGTATCTCAGCATTTTAATTGCATTCTTTTGTAAGCAAGAATCTAGTGCTTCAAACTTGTACTTAAGTGTAGTCTGAAACATACAAATGACTTTTTCAGCTCAGGGCCTGTCTATGAGCAGTGTTCTTTTAGAAGGTAAACATGGAAGATTATGATGGTTTTGTAATTATGAGAATAAAGAACCATTTCAAAACTATTGAGTTGACAGATATCACATCTGGGACTATGAATAGTGAATTGTTGGGGTCTTGTTTCTGCAGTGAGATAATGCCAATCTAAATATTTTTTGTTTGTAAATCCTTTCATAGAAAGGTATGTACTATTAAGAAAATATCCATAATAACAATAATTAAGGTATGAATTATAGCTCATGGAGTGTATATGGAGACTTTTTGAGAGATCTCTGTCTTTGGACAACTATATTAGTTCCCAGTCTCTAAAATGGGGATTTTTAATCTTCCCCATATTCCACTCTTTCTCCATTGTTAGGCTGGAATTCTTAAGAAAAACAAAAATGCCAGTATTACTACATATCTTTTGAAAATCTGTTTAACATTGTAATGTCTCCAGTACTGAATAGTGAGCACTACAGACAGCACATACATAAATTAATGGTTATGCAGAGATGAAATGCTATCTTAGCATTGTCCTGAACGTTTTCTTCTAGTGCATTTGCAGATGACTGCTAAATATTGAATAGCTAACGTTTCTTAGGATATTGTACATTTGGGGTTTTTTTTCTGCCTGTACTTCAGTAGTTTCCACTGAAAACTTTATAATAAAAATTGCTCAGTTATTTCTAGGTTTTTGGGTTTGGTTTTTTTTGTTTTGGTTTGGTTTGGTTTGGTTGG
Organism: Megaceryle torquata; assembly: GCA_024611175.1. Taxonomy (NCBI): domain Eukaryota; kingdom Metazoa; phylum Chordata; class Aves; order Coraciiformes; family Cerylidae; genus Megaceryle; species Megaceryle torquata. Next base: position 82,452 of record JANIJG010006713.1, read on the forward strand.
TTGGTTTCTGTGGGGTTTTTTGGGGGGGTTTTTTTGGGTTTTTTTGGGTATTTTTTTGGTGAGAATAGCTGCCATTTATGAACTGAGAAAGGAAATGAATGAGCTGTCCTTGTCTTTTCATCATCAAAAAAGGAGGGAGTATCACAGTTATAATATTCTTGCTGCTCTTCTACTTCTGTCAAAGGACTCTGTATTAGAGAATCTGTTTTAAACTAAAAAGTGCCCACAAAAATTAGCACTAATAAACATGAAGAAACATCTATTTCTGTCATTCTAGTGCTTTCAGCTGTAAATTTTCCACTTAACATTATTTCTTCACATAAGTAACATATCCAGCATAGATAACAATTTCTATAATACCATTAATGATTTGATCTTTCTCAGAACTTTACAAAAGGAAAGGAAAAAGAAAGACAGAAAAAGAGCTATGTAGATATAAGGTTACACAGCAGGGAAATCCACTGATCTCAATTTATTAAAGAGACCATGAGGGAATTAAGGAATTGCAATAAGGTGTGTAGAGAAAATGACACTGCGATGTAAACGGACTGCTTCAGTTTATCACTTTTGTTCTGTCATTTTATTGTCTGACTTAAAATTGCAACATGCATTCTTGCACAAAGTGGAAGATGAAAGTTGACTCCTGCTTGCTAATTTCACACACAGATTGATGTCATTGCCATTAAAGTCACTCGTGTCCAGCAAACATAAAAGTAGCTTTGTATTAAAATTATTGCATGTACTTTTTTTCTCAAAATTTCATCCAAGAACCTCCAAAGAGATCAGAGGTTCAAGAATAGTTGGGAATCTGCAGGAAGCACTTGGCCCTGTGGTAAGCATCTCCTTGCTTATGCTTATTTCAACTACTTTTGTCTAGGAATCACACTGAACATCTTTTAAAGACCTTCTGCATTGTCATTCTTTGTTGCAGCTGTGAAGGAGATATTCCCATTACAGTCCCTTTCATGGCTGTTTCACAAATCTGCTTGTAAACATCAGAAAATGAATCACCCAGTGATCTGAGTGACTGATTTGGATTTATGTTTAAAAAATCGTGAAAGTAGCTCCAGATCTAAATTATCATAGAAATGTCTGGGTTGGAAGGGACCTCTAGAGGTCATCTAGTACAACACCCCTGCTGAGAGCAGGGCCATCTTCAACTAGAGCAGGTTGCTCAGAGCCTCGTCAAGCCTCACCTTGAATGTCTCCAGGGATGGGACCTCAACCACCTTCCTGGGCAACCTGTTCCAGTGTTCTACAACCCTCATGGTAAAGAACTTCTTCCTTACATCCAATCTAAATCCATTCTTTTCTAATTTAAAACCATTGCTCCTCATCCTTTCACTATAGGCCTTTGTAAACAGGCCCTCTCCAGTCTTTTTATAAGCTCCCTTCAGATACTAGAAGGTGGCTATTCGGTCTCCCCAGAGCCTTCTCTTCTCAAGGCTGAACAAACCCAGCTTCCTTAGCCTGTCCTCGTAGGAGAGGCGTTCCAACCCCCTGATGCTGATGATGCACTCAATCCCACTGTCTATGTCATTGATAAAAATGTTAAACCATACAGGTACCAGTACAGATACCTGAGGGACACCACTTGTCACTGATCTCCATCTGGACTTTGAACCATTGACCACTACCATCTGGATGTGCCCATACAGCCAATTCCTTATCCATTGGACAGTCCACCCATCAAATCTGTATCCCTCCAACTTGGTGAGTAGGATGTTGTGGGGGACTGTGTCAAAGGCCTTGCGGAAGTCCAGATAGATCACATCCATAGGTCGTCCCTTGTCCACTGATGCAGTCATTAAATTGTAGTTATGTATTCCTCGAGCTGTTACTCTGACCTTACGCTGATGCAAAAATTTTTTACAAGTTAAGAGAATTATGAAGGTCGCTTATCTTACACTATTCCTTAAGCCTACAGGACAGAATATAGCTCCTAAGCCATCCATGTAGTTGGCATACTATCAATGAAGTGTCATTGAATAGGATTCTGGCATTTCACTGAACTTCTTCGATCCCTTCTCCCTCATAGAAGGGTACAGCATTCAGGGAGTCTTACTTTGATTGAGAATGTCAGAGGACCACCTGAATACACCTCAGTAACTGGAGGTAAAGACATACTGTCCCTCTTTGTGACAGGTTACCTCAGAGATTTATTAACAGAGAGGTGTTCTTCTTTCCTGCATGTAATTTTCCTTGTTTTGCTAAAAGTAACATGAATAAATAAATAACCTGAACAGTGCTATAATGAAGGATCAGTGGGTTAATTGGAAAGATGAGTGGAAAGCACTCCTGCTGAGCACCTGCTGACAAGCTAATTCATGCAGCAGTGCTGGAGGTTGTTCCTGGAGATTTCCACTGTTTTGTCAGCTATGGGTAAGACGAACATCCACAGAGAGGAGAGAGCAAATCAGATAAATTGAGTTTATTGCTAATCAGCTGCTAGGTTTTACCTTCAGGTTCTAGGAACCAACTAGTATGTCAATTAGACAGTCATTGTTCTTACTTGAGTCACATCTCTAGCAACACCAAGTTTTATTTATTTTAGGACATAGCAAAGGATAAGGAATTTGTTGCTAAACAACATTCCCAAGTCAAAAGGTAGTATTTGCCCTCCACTAGGAAAACAATTTGGTAATCTAATTTTGCTTTTCCTATAGACTACTTTTGATAGTCTGAGAGCAATTAAAAAAAAAAAAAAAAAGAAAAAAAAAGGAAAAAAAAAGAAAAAAAAAAAGAAAAAAAAAGAGGAAAGTTTATTTATGTCTTTCACACTTCAATAGTTCAGCTAATGTCCCAAATATCTTTGTTATCTTTTACTTTATGTCGTGTCTTTTGAACTTGAATTGGTAACTGTCACTGGTACCAGGTAGTTACTTAGTTTCATTCATTGCTTTTGGCTTACTAGAATTTTCTGAGTCAGGCAGAATATCAGTGAGTGTGTCTGGAAGATGGAAATGATCTGAAGCTGTCACCAAGAGCAGCTTCTTTTTTTTTGTTTGTTTCTTCCTTAAGCAGGTGCTTTACCTCTTTTTCATATCTGTAAAGGATGGGGATGCTAGGGCTCAGCATATCAGTTCTTTCTCCAGCTTTGACAGAGGACTGTACCATGTTTATAGGCCTGTGCAGGCTGTATCAGCTCAGGAAGTACTGTGTAAGATATCTGTAGAATTATCTAGATTTCTGAATAATGTGACACTTCTGAGTGGGATTTCTCTCAAAACCAGAAGGAAGCTACAAATGAAGTCCCACAGGTTTTTTTCTCCTTTGAAAGGCTAAAGAAAAAGGATTAGGGAGATATTTTTAGTTTTGCAGGAGAAAGCAAAATGGACAGATACATTTATTTTTCAGTGTTTGAGCACAGGGGCAGGAGGAGGGGATGTGGAGGAGAAGAATGCTATCAGGTAAAAAAATTACCTTTTACACATTACAGTAGGTGTGGTACTCCTACTTTAGTAAAGCTATACACATTTATATTCAGATAAACTTAGCTACAATATTCTTTTACTAACAGTATTTCCCTTTGTTCCTTACAGTTTAGCTAGAGAACAAGTATGACACTGGAAGTAGCTTAACGTGCACATGTGTGTTTAAATTTCTGACACATTTTAGCCAAGAAGGAGTAGTGCAGTTTTTGCTTAATTCTAAATGTCTGCTAATTGTTGACCTAAAATGTACTTGACTTTTTGACTGCATCATAGTGGTACATATAAAGCTGGGTATCATCAATGAGTTTGGTCCTGTTTGAGTTGTCAGAATTCTTAAGAGCTTATACCTGAAATTTATCTTCAGTAAACACATATGCTTCCTTTAATTTTAAAAAGGGCACAAGGAATAACTAGACTATTTATATAGCTCCAGGATGCTATAAATTTTGATGTGACTGTTTCTAACCAGAATAGATAAAAACTCAGGAATTGTGGAAAGGAAAATTGTTAGGAATACTTTTTGTTCTGCAAAGATACTATGAAGTGAACATATTTTATTGCTTTATAAAGTAGTTGAGTTTGTTGGTCTTCATGTTATGTACTCTAAATGTTAAGAAAAATGATTAAATTATTACATAACCTGCTATATAAATTATAGTAAGAACCTAAGTGTGACTGGTAGGTGATTCCACCATGGAAGGTATATAGTAAGACTGCAAAAATCATAGACCTGAACTTCAGAAGGAGACTACTTGAAGGTCAGTTTCCTAGTCACTGAATGGGAAAACAAGACTGTTTTATTCTCTTGCATGAGACAATTACCCCATGTACTTAGATATTGAATAATCTTTCTTCATCTTTTGTTTTATGGCAGTAATGGATTAACTATAGGAGTTATATACTGATTGATATCTTCATATAGGTTTAGGACATGATAAAGTATAGAAATGTTTTATTCTGTAATCATTATATCCTTTAACTAACTTATTCCTTATTAGTATGCCTCCTTACTAAGAAGAACTTCAAGAATAAAATGCTGCATTTAAATATATTTATTTTTTGGATGTGAAAAAAGTCTTTACAGTATTGGCTTCATGAATGTTTTCCCTTTGTTCCTTCTCTGCATCTTCTTGTCTTTTGTACTTTGTAGACTGCCAGATATTTCAAGCATACCTGTGTCTTTTATGTTGGGGCAGTGATACATGGTGCACAAATATCATGGGCTGTCAGAAATGTTCCTGGTGATCACAGTTAGTATGAATTAAACGTTTCTAAACTATCTGATGTTTTCAACTGAGTGTCTGACCAATACCAAGATTAAAGTAGATACAAAGCTTTCTTAAGTCAATATATGTATATGCATACTTGTGTTGTCATGCACTTCAGGTACCTTTTTTGATTAAACTCAAGAATCAGGTCTTTGTTGTATCCATCATATGAACACTGCCTGTCTTTCAAGCCTTCTCTTCCTTATGCTTGCCATACAACTCTCAGTATTTTCTTCCCTACCATGGAATGGCATTTAGCGATTGCATGGGCCCATTTTATAGCATAAAATACCAGTAAGTTTACTCTTTTCCTGATACTTCTGGAAAATTATCTTTGGTAGAACAGGGAAGGAGAGTCTTTCTCCCAAATATGATGTGCAGCTTTACTTCTAAATTGTCATCGGATTCCTCACTAACACACATTATTCCTATTCTGTGTGCCTGTCATAATCTTTTAAATAATTTGTATGTATTTCATTAATATGTAACTCATAGTAGTTAATTATTATTTTTTTTTATTCCATGGAATAAAGTAGTTAAAAGCTAAAGTGATTATTTAAGTATGTAAATAAATCAAAGTGTTTTGCATATTTGACATTCTCACTAATCACTTATACAGCAGCATTCTGACACATGCAAGATCACTCATATTTGACAGTATGTTGTTAAATGCCTAGAATCTATAATTCTTACAATGATACACAATAGAATCCATATGATTACCCTAAGTAAAATCAATTAATTTCTTAATTTATTGCAATGATCAATTACACTTAATAGTATTTAAAGTATCACATCTATAGGGAAGTATTCAATAAATTACAATGTAATCATTTTCATGGTGAACTGAGAACTGAGTGACTATGAGAGGTTTAACTGTGTATGCAAAAAGGGAAAGAGGACAAGAAAAAAAGCATGTATATTTCATAAGTTAAATGTTTAGCATTGCATACATAGGAAATGTGTATATTTACCTTTAAACAGACTGAGTCCTAATACTGTCACAGACACATTCATTGTTGTGTTTAAGGCTAAACTTAGATAGTTAAACAGGCCTCTGTTGGCATCCTTTAAGAAGTTCAACTTAGCACCTTACTGAAATGGTGTTAAGCCATTGTGAAGAGGAAAGAAGTTTCAACTGTGTTACTGCAAATACCTCATCTCATCTCTGCTTTTGTACTACCTGTATCCTTCTGACCAGAGATGATAAGAAGTATCTTTATGTCTGGGTAGGATGCCATGTAGTCAGCATGTCTCTGTCTGTTTCAAAAATTAAGTATCTGCATATGTAGGGAGAGGTAATAATGCCCTAGACTCATTTCCTCTGTCTGCCTTCACGGGAGACACATTCTGATTTGGTTTGTTCTGTTTTCATTATTGAGGCACAATAAAAGTTTAGATTACCAAAAATTGGGCCTACAGCTTTTAGTACATTCAGCTTTTCCTTTGTTTGCCTTTATATTGCTCATTAATAAGAACCAAAAATCTCTTACAGCAAGCAAAAATATATTGCAATTTCTGCTTTTAATGCATGGAACATTTGTTTTAGTTGATGAATGTGCTTTATTGTTTGGGTTTCTTTAACATTTCATTTCTCTCTCTGTTGTACTTGTGGAATTTTTCTGACTGTGTGATTTAAAATACAGTGATAAACCATGATGGGAAGACATCTATAATGATGTATGCAGAGAAGAAAGTTAGGGTCTGCCATTATGATCATACCACATGACACAAGAAAATGTGTATGTTGCATTCATTTATTTGGGGCATGGGCAGCCAGACAGAAAGTGGAAGGATTTCTGTGTCACATGCTGCCAGTATAATGAGTATAATAAAGGGCATACATGTTGGTACAGAGGTTTTCTGAATCCATCAAGAAAAAGCTGTGGTTTTAGCAGTTATTCTATTTAGTGAAACAATGCAAATTTTTCCTTTTCCAGATAACACTCTCAGCATACTGGCAAAGCATAGTGGATTCAGCCGTCAGAAGCAAGAAGTATATTTACTGCCAATCATAATAAGCGATAGTGGGAATCCTCCCATGAGCAGCACTAGCACTCTCACTATTCGAGTCTGTGGTTGCAGCAGTGATGGTATTGTCCAGTCCTGTAATGTTGAAGCATACGTACTTCCTATTGGACTCAGTATGGGAGCCCTAATTGCAATATTAGCATGCATCATTTTGCTGCTAGGTATGTATTCGTTTCATATCCTGGTGTTCAAAATTTTTCTAATTCCTGGGTGGCTGGCTGTAAGTAAGCAAAGAAGTCACATAGAAGGACATACAATCTAATACAATGTAATGTGCAGCACTACTGAGAGACCTGTCAGGACTGCGTTCCCGCTGTCCTAAGAACTGAACAAAACCATATAAAGTGAAGTCCCAATCTGAGGTGTTCTTAGACACAAGTTGCATAATAAGCAGCTATGGAATATGAAAACAAAAATCAAATCATCTATGTTAAGCAGCAAGGTGAACATAGTATATACTGTACATGATGGAAAATTAAGTTGTTATATCCCAAGACTTGTTTGAGTTTACTCTGGATTGTAATGGCACAAAAGACATTACAGTTTCACAAGATAAGAAGCACTGCATATTTTAATAAAACAGGAAATACCTATATGACAGCAAACAAGGGAGAGAATAGTGAAGGAAGAGGCTTATTTCTGCACCTTGCAGCTTCACTTTGTAACTGAGATTTACATCAGTAATTGAGATTTCAGTATTAAGCTGCAAAAACAAGAGTGTAACTAATTTAGAGCTTTTTATGCATCTATCCATGATTCTGAAACTGATGTATCTAAGCTCTTTCTTTCTCCCTCACAATTTCATTCTCTTTTCTGTTATACATTATGTCTGTTACAACACATTAAAAAAAAAAAAAAAAAAAGTCCTTCATCAGACCTTTGTTTTCAGAAAAACACTCTAATTTTGGAAAACTCAATCATAACATAGATCATTACAGACTATGTTAAATGTATGATGATAGCTTAACTTCACCTAGGTTTGTAACTTTTTCAAAGGGAAAAGTTCTCTAAATTCAAGGCTCAAAAATGGAAGTATGCAAAATCTTATTGCTTATATAAAATTGTGCTTCAGATGTAAATATGATAATAGAAAACTAGAGGATGAACCAAAGCTTCTGATCAAATTTTCATCACTTGAATAGTGTTGAAGTTATAGGTCTTTCAGCTTTTCAGTACCCTTGCTACTCTAACTTTCACAAAAAGCAATCTATCACCTTCCACAACTGTATTTAACATTTAGTGCTTTGACTGGAAATTTTTCATCTAATCAGCCTGTGATGCTTTCTTTGCAGTCATTGTGGTGCTGTTTGTAACACTAAGGCGACATAAGAATGAGCCTCTAATTATCAAAGACGATGAAGATGTGAGGGAAAATATTATTCGCTATGATGATGAAGGAGGTGGAGAAGAAGATACAGAAGCTTTTGACATTGCAACTTTGCAAAATCCAGATGGAATTAATGGATTCTTGCCTCGTAAGGATATTAAGCCTGATCTGCAGTTTATGCCCAGACAGGGTCTTGCACCTGTTCCTAATGGTGTTGATGTTGATGAATTTATTAATGTAAGGCTTCATGAAGCTGATAATGATCCCACGGCTCCACCGTATGACTCCATACAGATTTATGGCTATGAAGGAAGAGGGTCAGCAGCTGGTTCCCTTAGCTCATTGGAGTCCACTACATCAGACTCAGATCAGAATTTTGACTACCTCAGTGAATGGGGTCCTCGCTTTAAAAGACTTGGAGAACTTTACTCAGTGGGAGAAAGTGACAAAGAAACTTGACAGTGGATGAGAAACTTTTTCACTGTTGACTTAATGAATAAGTAATATTCTAGGGCCACTGCTGTTAGTTAAAACTAATGTGGCTTTTTGTTTTAGAGGCAAGTTTAGCGCCAGTCATCTATAAAATCAACTACATTGTAATGTTGAACCAAAAATAAAAAGTATATGTTAGGAGGTTAAGTCTTGTGGAGTGTGAAGTAAAGTATGTGGAGTGTCTAGAAGTCTTTTGATATTCACTTGAGCACTCTGAAGATGGAGATTTGGATCTTTGATTATCTTCAGTGTATTGAAAAAAAAGAAATTGGTGCTTTCTTAGAAAATGGACTTGCAGGGATTTTGCTGTTGAACAGTAACTCCTGCTAGTACATGTAAAGCTAATCATTTGTTTCTTCATTGTCAACAAAGATTCTGCCACAGAAATGTTAAAAGCAATATCTTGGTCTTCTTAGCAATGCTGAATAGAAATAGCATTGTAAATTCCTACTAGCTTCTACTGTGCAGTGACCATACATTGTACATATAGTAATTGTTGGCCACATAACCACAGACTGAATATCATCTTTAAATATTGTGTCAAGCCTTAAAATATTCACATGTTCTTAATCCATTCCAGTGATGGGTAATAAATCCTACTAAAGTGCAGAGATTCAGAGGCAGGGCTAGAAAACCTTATTTTACAAAAGGATCTTTTTCTAGAAGGATTAATCCTGTGCTTCATCTTCTGAAAGGAAAGAAAAAACTGTGAAAGGGGATGGACTTAGATATACGAAAGAATTGCTGATTTTATTGCTAAAGATCGAATTTATTTGTTTAATCTTTGAAATAAATATTTTATTGATGTCCATTATGGCTTTTATTTATTAAGACTGATAATCTATAGAGTAAGATTATGAAGAAAACAAAATTATATCTGTCAAATTGTTTTTCTATATATAATGAATGTTTAATACATGTACATTTTGAAAAGAAAAATGACAAATTGTTTCAGATTAAAGCAGTAACCTATCCATTTGCAGTAGCTGAATTTTAAGAGAATGCTGGCAGGAATAAAACTTTCCCAGAGAAAACTTTTGACAGTTTTATATCTTCTTCATAAATCTAGTACCTGGTGTTTTTAATACAAGCACAAACAGCTGGAAGTAAACTGGTTCATGTGAATATTTAAAATATAGACTTTTAGAAATCCACACATAACACAGTACAGTAAAAAACATGCTTATAGTTCTCCACTGTATTAGAGCAGGAACCAGTGTGTACATAATTTTCTGCTTATGTTATTAGCATTTCTTTTCTATAATGTTCATAGTGATGCACCAGGGCTCTTGCACACAGAGAAAGAACAACACTAGAAGCTGCAAGCATACTCAATTTGTAATGCAAACTTGCCATTTAGAAGTAGCAATTGTATAATAAAAGTACGTATTACAAGCAAATCATTTTAATTTTCTACTTTGTTTTGAAGCTATATTATTGTTTGATTATTTACTCTGTGTACTGTATTCAGAAAAACTCCTGTATTGTTTCCTACTTTGTGAAATATATTTTTATAAATACTTTTCTTGTTATTGCTTTTCTTTCAGTTTTACCTGTACACTGCAAAAAGGACTCTGACTGAATAACTTCATAGTTTGGTGAGGAATGTAGTTCCTTCAAAATAATTCATTTCTTAGTTGAATACAGTAAAAATAAAAAAGGATAATTTTTGAAGCAAATTTTGACAGTGTTTGCAGAATTAAGTATGCAGCAGACTGTGACCACTGGAGTTATGTGTGTCTAATTTGCTGTGCCATGCTGAAAAAGAACCTCACATTTTTTGTGTTGAAGTATTGCTAGTAAAAATAATCTCATCTATTTAGTAATGTTTGTTCTGCAAACAAAAATGTCTTAATGCATCACCCCCAATTT
>JANIJG010006713.1:92980-104338 GCA_024611175.1 Megaceryle torquata
ATTAATTTAAGTTACATTACATTAAAAAAAACCAAACAAAAAACAAAAAAAAAAAAAAAAACAAAACTCTAAATAGCTTTATCTCGCAATTCTGGTAATACTGTAAACTAAAGAATGAAGTAATCTAAAGATAGAAAAGACGCAATCATCAAGATTTCAATGAAATCAAAAGTATTTATGTAACAGACTGTAATAACAGCCAAACACTTTCTGACTAATCACTTGCACCAAGTGCAATTGCCATGCCAAAGCTAACAGTAGTGTAAATGAAAAAGTGTGATTCAAAACTTAGACAGAGCCCATTTCTAGCCTGCATCCCAATCCTGGGAACAAAGGAAGGTGCTGTGAGATATGGATCCCATTTTGTCTATAGTCACAGAAGCACTTAGGGCAAGTAACTCTGACTATGAGTTATAGTATGTACTGGGGAGTTTTGCAAAGCTGTTTTGTAGAAAAACTCACAAATGGATAACCTTCTGATTGCCTTTTTGATTGAAAGTTCCATCTGAGACCACAACAGTGCATTCAGTAATAAGATTTCCACAAAAAAAATCCCATCACTGGCACTGTAGGAGAGGCAAAGCCTGACAGAAGTCTCATCATTGTCAGTCAAAAAGAGATGGTAGCTACTACTGGTGTGCAGAGCTCTAAATTGTGCTTTTATACAGGTTTTAAACATGAAAATCTACAATGCAAAGGGGAGAAAAAAATTAATGAATTTTGTGATCTATCAATAGCAATGTGGTATTTCTTGAAGTCAGTGCTACCTCACCAAAGGGAAATTATTCATTCTGCAAACTAATTCCATGTAAATTGAATATAAAATGTATACCAATACATGCTAGAAGGTTAAGTGTTGATCATTGAGTTTTCTTTTTTTGACAATGAAATTAGTTCAGTATAAAATTGTTTTGGATAACAGTTGTATTTAGGGGTATGACAATCATATTGTTCTAATTTTCACATCTAGATTTAGACATATTATCAACATTCTTTTTAAGCATGTAAAATGGTAATTCATCTTTTTTCAACAACCTTTAATTAGCAATTGACTCATTGTAAGTGACAAGAAAAATACATTAAATTAGAATTATTAATACTGATAAATTTGAGAATTAAATTATCAAAATCTTTTACAAAGTGTCACCACCTTAGAGTCCCCTTGATTCCGGCTTGCCTTCACCTAGCTATGTCATTTGTCAGAACTGCTAAAATAAATTATTCCACACATAAAAGCTGCCCTGGACATTGTCCATATACAAAATTCAGCTCCATCATTTCAATATGCAAGTACTGTGAAGAAAATGTGTGTACAAGTTTACTAATTATAACTCAGATTACTAAAGGTTTTCAACATGCTCTGTCCTTTACAGTAACTGAAAGCATATGCTATTTATGTGCTGTGACCTTGAAATCAAATCATGGAAATTCATTTAGACAAAATACATTTTTCACCTGGTATCATTTACACCTTTTTGTGTATGATGAATTTGAAATTACTTTTAAATATACAGGAGAGAAAATGGCTGAAGATTTTCATTTAAATCAGCAGTTGATGATCGCAGGAGAAACATTTAACACTATGACAACTCCAAATACCATCAACTCTGTCACAGCACAGCAGTAACCATTCTCAATCTGGAGAACAGACAGAATGTCTGCAAAACAGTATGTTTGAAATAACTTTATTTGCACAGCTTTGCTAGAGATGGATCTGCTGATTTTAATATACAGAGAAAAATAAACCAACTATACTATATCCATGCAGTTGCGTGTACCTGTGTATGTGTGTAGCAAATTTTTTTAACAACCTCCTTCATCTTTGAATTCTAGAAATTGATAAACAAGCTTAGAAAGCCTCTCCAACATCTGTGCAGCTGTAGGAAATCTTGGCAGGTAATTTGGTTTTATATCTGGTTTTCTTGGGATGTAAGTTCAATTTAAATGAGCTATTTAAATGTTTCTCTCCTTTTCCCTGCTCCTCTCTCTGCTAGTTCACCTATCCTGAGCTATAATAATGTGAACATAATGTTAGGAAGTAAGTTCATTCAGACCACATAGCTCTTTTTCAGCTGTTGTGTTCAGTGACTGGAAACAAGTAGGCCAGGATAGTTAAGTTCACCAAGCTCTCTTCCTTCTCTCTTATTATCATCCTATTTGTGTTTTAAAAACAAAGCAAAACAAAAACACAACAAACAACTGTATACAAGTGGCTTACTTTTCAGATGTAGTCAAGAAGACTGTATTGTTACTTGAAATAGTTCAAGTGCTACCTACATAAAAAAAAAATAAATTAAAGCATGTCTAGAAGCAATACAAAAACCTATCATAGGAAGATGTACAGTGAACAGCCTGAATTACTTAACCAAAGGACTGGTGCTGTATTTTAACTTACGCTGAAAAATCTAAAGCCATTGATGGTGCTTTTTAGTTAATATGAAGAATGTTCAGTAGCAACACGTTACAAGTATTTCTGACCAAGAAAAGTGAAAAGAGGTTACTCAAAAAATTGTTTTTCAGATTTTCAAAGTTTTTAACAATGTAAGAATGTCCTAGTAAATTAAATCTTAGTAAAAGAGAAAAAAAGTCACAGTATTCACCATTATCAGGATTTGGTTTTGGAATGTAGGAGGTGTCATTAGCAGCAGATAGTATTGACAGAGCAAACGGTGGAAGCTTTCTATAGTCTATTGTTCAGATAAGTTGGACTTGTATTATTTCTACATTTGTACACTATTTGTGCAAGATAATATTCTGGCTTTGCAGAAGGTGGAAAACAATTTAACTTGCTGTATAATTCACTCTGATGGGTTTTGTAATCACACTGCAAAATGAGGCTAGCTGCTGTATTAAACAATACTGATACTGGCTTATGTACTGCAGAACTAGTCCCTCTTCAAATAATGTCATAGTATTCTAAATGAGAAAATATAAAAGCCCTGACAATGCTTTTTGTGCAACTGCTACTAAGACATCTTCCAAAATGGCTAATAAAAGCAAGCTGAAGCACAGTTTCTGGCAGAGTCTTGTAAATGTGCTCATTAGCATTGCAACACAATTATGCCTTCTTTTTTTCACCTCCTACACCCCCCCTTCCCCCACCCCACAAAAATTAAAGCAGTGAAATTAACAAAATTAAAATTTCATCCTTCTCTTCAAAGGGGATATGTAATAATTTACAAAATACCCTTTTTTTCTCCCTCCACTATTTCAGATGTTTACTTGAATGAAGTCTGTGAGATGATGACAGACAGATGGAAAGGATGAATAGAATTTACCTGTTTCATTACATGAATGGATAAGGAATTTATGCATGAGGGCACTAGTACCCTCTCATCAAAGTCTAATCAAAATAAATATATTGTAGATGTTCCTCTAGGGAGTTGTCATCACACCACATATATCCAGGGAAAAATCGTCCTCAATGTATACAAAATAGAACGGTTCTTTTTCTGTGCACTCCCAACTAACAACTTGAAGTCTAATATTAGCATCTCAAGCCTATTCATCAAATGAACACAAATCAGCTATTCAGTGGTAGAGACTTATATACAGACTCACTACATGGTGCTTAGGAAAACATAGGTTTTTTTCTTTACTGATGTAGAAAGGTTCTGATTTGTGAAGTTTGGAATGAACAGTCAGTAAGACAGAAGGCAGGTAGCATAGATAACTGCCAGTAAAAGGATGGATGATTCTGCAATGGGCCCTCATTTTGTATCTTTACCTGAGTCTTTGTGTTGTTTAAGTCTAGTCTTGATTTCTTCACTTTCAAAATATTTTATTTAACAACAAAAACATCAATTCCCTGCTCTTCATAACAGCTTTGGTTATGAATTGTAAAACAGGTCTTATGTTTGGAAGTGTGTGTGCGTCTTTTTGTCATGTTTTTCTTTGTTAATGGAACTTTGACTGATGGCAACATTGATGCAGCTTTGGCATTCTGACAAATTTCACAAGCTGGCAGTTCTAACAATTAATATGAAAATAAAAATAGCATTTTTTAAAACTTAAATATGATTTATATAAATAGAAGCAATGCAAAAACAGATGAATCACCTTTAAAATAGACTCTAACAAGCCTACATTTCACATGATCACTTTTGGACTCATTTTCAAATACACCAGTGTACCTGTATTCACATACAGTTGGTATGCAAGGGAATACTTCAGTCTCTTTAGACATTGTTGAGGATTTCCCATATTTTATCAAAAAGTATGCCATGACTAAACCTATGGACAAGGAAAGACTAGGTTTCTGTACTCAAAACCACATGCACAAGTAGAATCCAGAGGTGAATTCAATGTCCTGATTCATTGTCTCAGCTGTGAGATATAGGCAAGTGGACAGCTGATTAGAGATAAGTAACAGATTATATCAGCAATACATATTATCTCCTTGCTTCACAAAACAAAGCAGTCTTGTTGCAACTACTAAGCACATGGTTATTTTGTAGGTTACCTTGTGCAGGGGATTATCCCAACCTACTGCCAGGTATGTTCCATGGTAAAGCGGTGAAGGTAGCCAAATGCCTGTCATCTACAGAGGGATAGATGTAGCTTTATAGTCTTTGTATTAAGACTGCTTTTACAGTCTTCCAGTCAGCACTGGCTTCTTTTCAATTTCTGCAATTTCAGGTCTTAACTGTTTTAAGCTGTAGCAACCCAGTATAACCTGTTATACCAAATAAAGGCAGGGTATTGTTAGGTAAAATGTCATTGCAACACAGAGCAGGAGATACAATTAATCCTTGCAGAAAAAGGTCAACTATGAATCATCAAATGCTGTAGGTTTTTAATGGATATTTTCCAACTCTCTTATTTCACAAGAAAGAGCAGCCATTTATTTTAATGTATATAATATTTCTTCCTTAAGTAAAAGAACAGTTGATCATAAAAGGGCTTTACTTATACTGTCACAATGTCTGCTGGTTCTATTTTATCATTTAAAACAAGAACAGGAAATTTTGAGCCCACGATTGTATAGATGTAGCCTCATAACTGACTAGAGCAGAGATTACATTAGTCTCCTCTTTCTGTCCCATTCCTAACGAATGCTTTTGGCTTGTTTAATTAATTAAATATTTAAGTCTAGCATTGTGTCTGGTCTTGTCCATGTGGCAGTGGTTTTTGAGAGCTTTTTGACTTACACTCTGGTAAGAACCCATTCTTTTCAGCCAATGTGCTAATATCAGACAGGAAAGAAAACTATTATCTTACAAATCTGTGGCTACCTTAATAACTGCTTTTCAAGCTTTTCCACAGTTCCTGCATTTTACCACTTAAATATGCATTAACGAATTAGATGAGTGGGGGTTTTTAGACAACCTTAATGTTGCAGAAACAGAATCTATTAATTTTGAGGATTTACTTTCCCTTATGTTATCATGATGGTCAAATGAGGACATAATGATGTGAAGAGTTGTTACCACAAAACAAATTCTAATTGAGAATAGAAAGAAAAAAAGAAAGACATTTAAAATAAAATTAAGAAAAAAACACAAAACACAACAGCAAAACAGCGAACAACAAAGATAACTTTTCATAAATTTTCAAAGTGCTTCAGTTTAGTTTTAATTTTCATTTCCCACTTATAGATTCTAATAATCCAAAAGGTACTTGCCCTGAAATCTATGTCTGCTAGCTAGCTTTGTATGACAAAGCAGACTGCATTTAGCCCCACAAAATGCCACATCAAATGGGTGTGGCTCCACATTGTGGAGCATAGTACATGGGTAAAATATTTGTTCCTCACTCAGGAGATGATATGAGACTTCAGGAAGATTTTTGACAGAAAGTTACATTTTACATTGAAAACTACTGCTGAATATTCTTGGATTCCTCTGACATCATCAAAGCCTGATTATAAGTACCAATATACATATAACTCTTTAGCAAACTGAAATCTATTGTTTCTCCTTATGAAAAAGTGAGCAGTGGCTACAGCATTTTATTTCAGTAATATTTTCAGTGTGCTTTGTGGAATATTTTGTGGACATGAATACATATGCTGACAGTCATAGAAAAATTATTTCTTTTAAGAGAACACACATTACTGCTGCAATGTGTGAAACAAACATGTGGATCATGAAACTTGACGGCCTGATATCAATTTTGTTTTCAACAAGGAATTATGGGAGATGTAGTTCTCATGGAGAACTTGGACACATTCAAAACAGGTAAAAAATGTTAAAACTTCTGAGTGAACGGGAGGTTTACAGGGTGGAAGAAAAGCTGTTGGGAAGACACAGACTATGCTCCAGGTTTTAGTGTTATGCTGTTAAATGCTTCCTCTGAGTAAGCATTTCAGAGTGGACGTAGCCATACACACTCTGGATAGGAAGTATGCAACCATTTTGTTATATAGTAACCTAAGGTAGAGGAGGGAGTGTGTAAGGCTCTATACAATGTGATATGTTACTGTATTCCAGTAAGGAATGAACTACTGAGTGAAGGGGTAATGAACTGCATAGTCCTATTCACACACCTTAGTCCATTCACACACTAGGTATGAATGCTGCAGACTGAGAAGGGCTAATTTGCCTATTTCTGTTCTGGCATTTGTTTCTGATTGCTTTTAGGTGGAAGGTGAAAGACAGAAAAGTTCAGTGAAGAACAAATTGAGAGACTAAGTCAGATGTAATACATCCTGATCTAATCCAGTAACTGATCAGGTAAGTTTGTAGCAACCACTTTTATATTTGTCCTAAGAACCTAAATGTTGAAAGCTGAAATTCAAATTATGACTACTTGGAAGTGCTTATAGAATGTAGTTTGAATTCATAGCACTTGATGCTTTATGTAAAACATTCAAACAACTTTCTAGAGTTATGAAGGGCTAATGATGGAAAAGAGGTACAGCTGAAAAAAAAAATACTGCTGTGAATAGTTCATCTAGCTCAAAGTGTAAAAGCTTCCCCTGTACAGGGAACCAGAGTGAGACCTATACACCACTTAATTAACACTTAAACCCATAAAATATGTCCCTCAGCACTGCAAAGAGATTCTCTGAGGACACAAACCTAGAGAATAAACTTCAAACTTGCAGGCTGTTGCCATTATGTTGGCAGTCTCATACATCATTGTAACTTTCATGTGAGTACCCAATGGCTTTACAATTCTGTAGTGCAGTGTAAGCTGAAAATGTTCAAAATTGTATCAGTCAGCTGGTGAGAATTCAAATAATGTACAAGAGCTGAAAGTGAATGAGCAGCTAAACCATAAGGTGTCATTTACAATCAAATCACTGTGTTGCAGTCTGAGTCCGAGTATAATTGGTTTTAGTGTGTATGCAGTAAACCCCAAATCAGATTGGGAATGTAGTGATTTCTGGGATGAGTAGCCGAGCAGAAAGCAGTATAAATGAGAATAAAACCCCAAATACATTATAAATGTGTACATGCGTGGAGTATGGGAGAGAATGACAAAGAAATTATAAAAATTTTGAAAAAAAATTCTGCAAACATAGACATTTAACACCCTGACATTCAGTCTTTATAAACAGGATTAACAGTCCAGTTTATACGGTTCTCAAGCATTTCTATTCTGGTAAGAAAACTATTAGAAAACTTACATATCTACTCAGGTCATTTTCTTCACTGCTCATACTTACAACACAAGCAACTTTACTTTTTCTTGTTATAAAATGAATCATCATTAGAGTCATGTGATCTGAGCAATAGTGTATGTCTTATCATCTCACTGTGCCTTAGTGATAGTCTTCTCTTTTGCAAGTAAAAAAGACAGGCAGACATTTTCCAAAAGCACACAGGGTAAGGACAAGAGTCAATGACCACAACTTGCAAAAAAGGCAACTCTGAGTGGACAGGAGGAAAAGAATTTTCACAACAGAAATGGTTACTACCCTAGGTGAATGCTGGCATAAACCAATATACTAAGTTAAAGTCCATGAGAGATTCAGCGATTTAAGCTATGTCATGACTTCAGCATTTAGCATGCTTTTTTTCTTTAAGCTGGATGTAAGAAAAGAAAAAAAAAAAGCCAAACACCAAAAAAAACCCCCAACAATTCTGGATCAGCTCACTGTTACTATCCAGGTACTTAAAAAGTGAAGTAAGAATCTCTTCCCTAGGAAATAAGATCAGGTGTACTGGTTTCACTGGGACAGAATCACAAGCTTGTTATGATCTGCAGGCTGTTAGCAGTTTGGAGTCAGCCAGGACAGCTGATCTGAGCTGATCACAGGTGTATCCTGTCCCATAAACATCATGCTCAGGATAAAGAGGAAAGTTTGCTGAGGGAGGGGGTGTGTGCCTTGTGCTTGGAGTCTCCTGTAGACTGTCTTCCCATTTATTTGGACTACTGTACATTTGCTGGGCTGAGTATAACTTTGTTTATTTTGGCATTAGTATTAGTTTTGCTGTTTCATTAGTTCTGTTTTCATTCCAGCCAGTGAGTTCCATCCTCCTGATCCCCTTTCTTAGCTGAAGAGAGGTTGTTGAGTGATAGAGCAACTGCTGTAGTTTAGCCCCAGAAACACAGACACAAGGATAGCCTCCTTTCCTGTTTGTATTAAAGCAGACTATGCAGTAGCCTGAACAAGTTAACATAATACCCTGTAACTGAATATAGTATAATAGAAAATATCCAATTTCATAATTCTATTGTTAAATTACAATCTCTTTTTGTTATGTTGTTCAGCTTCTACTGAAGTGAACAAGAAGCTTCCATTTAGTCTAATGTCAGTGTGACCAACTGATTAATGAATGATTTCTCAACATTCTGATAAGTGAGCTGCCTCCTTCCTCAGCAATATTTTTAGATGAGCCAATCTACGACTTCTTACTTGGTTCAAAATCCTGATTATTTTCTGTCTGTAAATTAATATTTTGCATGTGTCTGTACTCCTGTGAGTATATGTGAGTGAAATTCAAGTAACTGTGTGGAAAAAGCATTTCTGAGGTGTCCAAATGGGGACGGTAGTCTCAAGAGAAAAAAATAATTCTGACCTGCTTTTTATACCAAAGGGATGTTTTTGGATAATCATTCAAAAAGCCTTTGAAATGAACCTTCACAAAGTTTAGAATTGTTCCTCTTTGATAAAAGGCCTTTTCTGCATCACATCAGAGAGATGAAATGAAGATGGAGGTTGCTCTGTTAAAAAATTATTTCTTTCTGACATTAGTTTGAATTTGGCTTTTATTCACTCTACAGCAATCTCAGTGGAGATCATGTGGCACAGGCTGCTGTTCCCTTGCTCAAAAATTTTACATTTCAATGATATGATTATATTTCTAGATCTAAGCAGATAGAGATAAGTAGTGATTTCAGCGTGCTCTGAATCTGGAATGTGCTGTCCGCAAGCTAGGGAATAAATGTACTTACTATGGGTTAGCTGTTCATGTTCCTCGGGGAGCTGGGACTAGAGAAGAGGATTCAAAATGCCAGTGTTGTTTAGGTTAGCCCTGCACTGCATACATTATGAATGTGGTGTATCCTTGGGTAGTTTGGACCTGCTGAGTATATGCTCTGAAGTTCATTGTCATACACAGCAAGGCACTACCCTTCTGAATGAGCAGCTTTGACATGTGGAGACCTTGCACAAATGGCATTATTGTTTGTTATCAGCTGGGTTGTAAGAAAGAAATATAGGGGGCCTTATCTTGGGGGAAAAAATGAAAGGGTGCACCTTGTGAAAGGAAATAACATTCTCTGTAAAATTGAAAGAAAGTTTGCAGATTTCTCATTCAAATCCTTGAAATGAAATATGCTTGACAGCCTGTAACTCTTCCTTTTTATTACAATATAAGGTGTGAGGCTGTCAACTAAATAAACAGGGTGGCTTTCTAGACAGACAAGTTGTGGGTTTGTTTTTTTTTTTTTGTAACAGTTATGATCCAGAAGGCTTTAGGTAATGACATTCCATAAACTATCCTTCCAGAATCCTGACCATTTCTTTCACCAATGTGAATCTGAAATAATTTCAATGAATCAAGAGTGAGATGTGAAAAGAACTGAGATGGCTGGATTTGCCTAATATCCTGCTTCTTGATTTCTACTAAAGCAATCATGCTCACATATGGACATTGATCCCTGGTAACATCTGTATAACAATCCCTGTTAGCAATTTTGCTTTCATCTTTTTTGCTATTTTACTTGTCCTACATCATAAGACATCCTAGGCATTTTTTCCTTCAGTGGTTTAAGGAAAAACAGAAGGCCTGAAAAGGATGTCTGCAAATTCCTTCTGTTTTGCTTTTTATGATGATTAGGGATAAAAGGATGAGATAAAGTATGTTGCTCTTCTATGGAAATACTGTTAAAGGTATGACATTTCCCTTCACGTTTATATATGATTTGTTATCTAAATATTTCCTTCTCCCTGTTCTGGCAACAATAAAAGCCCTCGGTCACCTGGAATTGTGCTGATGTTTCCATGGCAGTTTGGTAATTAGGTCTGTTCATCAGGGTCTCTGATTAGTCCAATAAAATAATCTGTGCAATTCTTTCAGACAGAGTGTCACCCTATTTTGCCAGCCTATGAATAAAGTAAAATTATTTTAGCAACAGACACTTTTTTTCTCATTATATACCCAATACTCAAGCCTTAAATGCCTTTACTGTGTTCTTTTAGGTTTCTCAGTATTCAATTCTGATCTAGAAATCCAAGCTCTGACTTGAGAATGATCATGCATTCCGCAGCAGGGAACAAGCAGTTAGCAGTTTGTAATCCAAAAAGTGCTAACAGCTGGACAGCTTTTGTTCCCAAATGACAACGGCCAGTATGCTTTACCTGGTAGATACTTTTCCTTCAGAAGAAAGCAAAGAACAGCTCTGTGAATGGTTTGCAGTATTTGCACAGTTCTGTTGTACATCAGCATCTAAAATTGTCCCCTCTACTGATTTCTTATAATCCAAAACAGTGTCTCCGACTTGTAGGAATGGAGTGGCTAAAATAAGCTCAACCTATTTAGCTGAGTTCTTCTACCTATTGTCAGTGTGCTTACAAAGCTGGCATATGATGCCCATCTTGATCTGACTTGCATTTACTCATGGAAATCATATTTCTACAGTTGCAGTACAAGTGAAATTTCTATTATACTGCTTTTTTACATACTGCTATCTACAACTACTGCCATATGAAACTGCTAAGGTGCAATGCTAGGAAGGGGCTTGTATGATCAAGACATGGGAGCATCTTCAGATACACATTGGACAGAAAAGTTAAAGGTGAGTTAGTTTCCATTTTGGAGGTGTGGTGGTTTGACCTTGGCTGGACTCCAAGTGCCCACCCAGCTGCTCTATCACTCTTGTGTGTCCCCCCCCCCCCCCCCCCCCCCCCGGGCGCGCGCCCCCCCCCCGGCCCCGGGGGACCCCCCGGCCCCCCCCCCCCCCCCC
>JANIJG010006713.1:104438-120091 GCA_024611175.1 Megaceryle torquata
AGCGCCCACCCACCGGCCCTATACCTTTTGGGGGCCCCCCCCCCCCCCCCCCCCCTTCTGGGGAAGAAGATAAGATGAAACAAATAATTCTCTACTACCCATTAGCAGGCAATGTCTGGCCCCTTTTTCAGGAAGCAGAGCTCCAAATGCTATTGGTTGCTCTGGGGGACAAGCAGATGCCCCCTCTCCCTCTCCTCCCTTTCCTAGCTTTTATTATTGAGCTGACATATGAGCTGTCATATGGTATGGAATGTCAGTTTGGGTCAGCTGTCCCAGCTGTGTCCCCTCTCAAGATCTTTTCCACCCCATCCCTCAGTAGGGTGGCATGGGGAAATGTTAGAAAAACAACCTTGGTGCTGTGTGAGCCCTGCCCAGCAGTAGACACAACACAGGTGTGTTATCAACAACACCTTTCTAGCTCTCAATACAAAACATAGCACTGTGAGGAAATTTAACTCCATCTCAGTCAGACCCACTGTAGGGGGATAAATGGAAACTGGTGACTTGGAATTTCATGTAAGCTTCTGATACTGCAAATAATTATAAGGATAATATGTCATACTAAACTGGTATTCAATTCTTTCTCATTGCACTTTGCCACATCTCATAACTATGAAACAGTTAGTTCTACCCAGTAAGTTGCTAATTATTCTTGGCTGTCTAGTAACATTAAACAATTAATTCTTGTTATGTAAATATATCAGTTGCTTTTTATTGAAGGCATTTAATTATTGTTTGCAACACTTTGTTGAATCATAAGTCTCTACCATAACTATAATACATAGACGTTTGCAGTTTCCTAGAGAGTGTAAACAAACATACTATATGTTCTTTCCTATACAGGCATAAACACAATCATCCATGTTCATCACTTTAAATACATGCAGATATTTATTAAGTGGCTAGTGAATGATAAATGTCATCTATATGGTATGCTCACAATAGCAGTGGAATGGAAACTGCTATCAGGGGTCTAGTAAAATTCACAGGTGTAGTTTCAGAAACATGTTCAAAGTTGAAACTTTTTAGCCTTTTGATAGAAAACACAGAACTCTGAAAGTCAAAGCGTGGTGAGGAAGAAGGGACAGATCGTACACTTTTGTGAAGACTTGTATGTTTGTCTGGGGTACTTTGACCTGCTGCACCTCTCCCCAAAAGAAAAACCCATAAAACTTTGTTTCCATGTTTCTGCAGCAGTGGAAGTGTCAACTGTGACAAATTCTAAGGAAATAAAAAAGAATTTAATTCATTTTTCAGCAGTTTTATGCTGTGAAATACAAGTTCCATGCCACTTAAACTCAATTTCTTGTCATCTTCCTTTATTTTATAGATTAAGTTAAAAAGTTTTTCATCTATTAAGAAGAAAGAAGAAGAGGTTGGAGGAACAAACACTATTTTACCTGTTGTATCAGGAAAGTAATTGTATATAAAGGCTGGATATTTCAAGTGCTAATGTGAAATGGTGTTTGGATGATGGGGCCTGTCATTTAGCTTCGCCTTTGTTGTATGGACAGCATGACAAGTCTCTTGTATCAATGCTAGCTGTTGAAAACATTGTGGTGAAGCCTTTGCCCATGCAAAGACAAAGATGTAGTTTTTGGATTGTGGGTTTTTTTGGTGATTGAGGAGTAAAAAGTTAGCTGCTTTTTTTAGTGCTAGCTAGCTAATCATAATTAGCAGGCTTCTGAGAGGGAACTGTAATACCCAGAAGGACATTACAGTCCACAGCAGTCCATTTACAAAACAGAAGGACAACAATGTGTGATCTTGGATGTGTGTGACACCAGGAAGCTAAGAAGCAAATTGATTTGGGAATTACATTTAATATAATAGCCTTTTGAAGGCATCTCTACAGACTTCTAAATAAAATGCTAGTGTGGAGAACATACCAGTAGAATTCAGCAGCAGACAAAAAAAAAAAAGTGATTCTAGACTGTTAATCTCTGAACATTGTGCACAGGAATCTGGCAAATCCTGAAGCATCTGTAATTGGAATTAACATTGTGATGCTTTACTACTTTTTGTGGGGCTGTGTGTTTGATGCTTAAGATTTAAGATATTTGAATACTTAATTTTTTTTAAATTAGAAACTCAAGAATATAAACAGATTTTTTTCTGTAAACTGTTGTGATCTTCAATCTTTATTTTCTCCAGCAAGCAACTTTTGTTTTTAATTCCTATCCAGTTAGTACAATCTCTCAATTTGTCCCCTAAGAATAGGGGAAAATACAATGTAATGTGAAGATCTCACAAAGAATTGAGCTGTGACTATACTCAAAGATAACCAATGCTGAAGAGAATAAAAATATGGTCATTGCTTTTTATTTGGAGGGAACAGATGTTCAACCCACATCATTGCCATGGAGACTTTGGAATTCCTGAATATCCTGTTGTTGAACCTTTAGAGATGTAAAGAGGATGTGAAAAGCATGGCTTTTATTAAGTTTTGAATATGCATAAATATAAAAATGAGGTATAATCTACCTACAGCGTATAATTTTCTTCAGATTGATTTCTGAATATCATTGCTAATTTTAGTCTCTTTGTTAGTATATCTTACCTTTGCTATGAATTAAATGGCAGAGACTGCCCTTTTAAAGTACCTTGAATTTTAAAATGTGTGCCCAGAAGCTGGAGTAATGCACAAAGTTATCTTGTATAAAACCAGTACACTTTTTTCCAAGGGTTCTATTATTTTAAGCTTTTTATATAACTAATGTTTTACTAAGAACAATATATTTCAGAGGTTTACAAATGTACAATATATCTATCAATGCATTTGACGTAACTAAGGTATTATTACAGATCTGTTCATGTGTGTCTTGATCAGATAGCTGGTTATGTAATCACGATGATTATCCCAAATTAATGTGTTGAAAATTACAAGGTATTCAGCACTTCATTTACATTATTTAGTCTTACTGGATTAACTCAGATGAGTAATGTGTGCTCTCTGCTGTGTTTGTTAAATACTTCACTTTTGGCCATATTGTTAGACATGAACCAAGTAATTCAATGATACAACATGACAGTGACACAAAAGCCCAAAATATTCCCTATACATAAATGGTAGCTAAACTGTATGAAAACTAATTATGCATCTGAGCAAGTACTAACTACTTGAGACATTTGGAATTTAACTTTTGCAATGCTATGTTATTGTATGTCTAGAATTTTTTAACAGCTCCTATTGCTCTTAAGTCAAGGAGGGATATTGATATTGCCCCAAGACCTAACTTTGTTAGTATTCTTATTTAATGCTTCCCAACTCCAGGAGTTGAGTTGTGTGTAGTTGAAATCACACAAGCAATGCTGGAGATTATTTATATCTGGTAGTAGATGAACAATGCTAGAATAATTTGAAGTTCTTTTACATGAGTTTCACTTGGAGTCCAGAAGAAAGAATAAAATATGAATGCATCTACTAAGGTACATCCTGAGAAAGTAGAAGGTAACATGGCAGCCTCATGTTTAATTCTGTGCCTTTTTCAGACTACTGGGTACATAGAATGGGTTTAGTAAGTTTAAAGATTTTTTTACTGTATTAATTATTTTTAAGTTAGGACTGCTCTCCATGTTATTTGCCCTCTAGTGCATTGTTTAGATCTTGCCTAAGATTCTTCTGTGCATTCAACATTAAAAATGTAGACAGGAACGAAAATTTCAAGTATCAAACAAGCAAAATCTTAAAAATCCTTACCCCACTCATCTCACTTTGAGATGAATGTTGGATTTGAACTTGGTTTTAACAAAAAATTAAATTGAATGGTCAACTTCAGAACATACTCTCAACATTGTACTTGTTCACTAAATACTTTTCAGTGTATTTGTTTCTTCCTATGGTCCATTTGAAAACCACATACCCATCAGCTGACTGCCTTGGTAGCATTTCAGTCCAAGCTAACAATTTTTTGCTCAAAGATAAAGCAATAGCATAGTTCTTTCAGCAATGCAATATTTTTGATTAATTTCTCATTGCATTATGCTTGAATGTCAGTTTTCAGTTAGATGAAATGAAAATTATATCCTTAAGCAAACAATGGGAGATTCTGTGAGTATGACCTTTAGGGTCAATCATCTCATTAGCAGTCAGCTTTTACAACTGCATGTTGTTTATAAGAAAGGGATTTACAAGCTGTTAAACTAAACAACAAATTAAATTGTCCATGAGCCATCATCATCTGATATAGAAATTCCCTGTGGGTAACAAGCTGCTGCTTTTTCAATGGGAAGTTTTGAAAAATTTTATACACTTTATTTTTTGCCAGCATAACCTTTATAGGGAACAGTCCCTCTTTTTTTTTTTTTTTGTATGATACAAAGCTGTGCCATCAGTGTAAACAGCTCCAGATGCACAGTGAAATTCAGCAGTCACAATCCACAAGCCTCATTTTAATGAATGCTCACAGGCATCTCTCTAGTCTGCTAATTGTTTTCAATCAAATTTAAAATACTACAAATAGAGAGTAGCTCAGTAGTGCATGTACAGTCTCCATTAACTAACAGGTTTTATTAAATATATTTAAAAAACAATAATCTGAGAAGATGGCTTTAGGAAAGGCTTTCATCACTTCATTTTGAAAATAGAATTGTTTCAGCACTGACAAACTTCAGTGTACAAGCACTTTAGTTACTATCACAGGGAATCTTCATTTTACATGTTTTTATGTTTCTACCTAAATCTTTTCAGTTATTTCAATGTAGAGTACTGGTCTTCTTGTACAGTCTATTAATTGTTCTGTTTTGAATCAAATTGAGTATTGCTTTCCAAAGCCTAAGTCATTGCTGTACTGTATGCTTCATTTTACCTCATTTTTGTGTATTTTTGTCCTTATGAACGTCCATTCCTAGTTTATCTTTTTTTTTTTCCGTGTTTTAATACCTCATATTTGCCTGAGAAACATTTGTATCAAGACAACTCCAAAGAAAAGCTGCTTCTGCTACTTGCTGTGCTTTGTGCTTGTTCTGGTCTCTCATTGCACTCTTATGTGGATACGCAGAGAAATAGAGAGTTGTTTTTAGGACTTCTGAACTCCTTATAGTAAACTATTTCTGGAAAAGAAACAGAATCCAGAGTCAAACGTATACTCAAAACCAAAAGAAAAAACAAACAAACAAACAAAAAAAAACAAAAAACCAAACCCAAACACAAACCCCCCTGCATTTTTCCACACTTTAATATTTAGTCTGTATTGCTAGACACTAGCAGGTAGGGCAGGGGAGAGCCAACTCTAGTCTGTAAGTTGAAGTGAAAAAATACTTAATTTTTATAAGCCCTAAATGTACTTTGTGACATCTGCACTAAACAATCTGTGCCATAGTCCAATCAGTCAGCAAACCTTTGATAACTTCTGTGACCTTAATGCCAGACTAACTTGACTAACTTCTCAAATCTAATCAAAGCCAATAATTTTCAAGAAGTCTGGTGACTCTGTATATAATAACACTACCAACATCAGGCCTACATACTGACCTTATGCCTGTATGACCTTATTCATGGTAAACATGCAAAAATATATCCCTGCAGGACATAGAATGTTACATAAAACTATTTTAATTCATCATACAGCAAAAATGTAAGCTCACTAATTTGCCAAAAGATCTTTTGTCAAGGAATTGGCTCTACAAAGGTTATGACTCTTTTTTTGGGGGGGGCTTCCATGAAAGGGTGAATTTAACTAGATTGGTAAGGAGGACATGGAGTTTTGACTGCAAGAAGCATAAGGTCTGTACCCACCTTCTGATATATTTGTCATGGACTAGACCATTGTACAAATTACCATGTTACCTACTGTGTGTTCTCATGGAATGGATAGGAGGTATTGTTCTTTAATACTAAGGAAAAGAGGGGAGGTAATGTAGAGCCCTAAGAGCTACAGAAGAAAAATTACTGTCTTGCCATGGGTTGAATGCTAGCTGTGGGTGGCTGCTGGCAACTTTCACCCTGGTAGAAAGATTATGCAAGGACATGAGTCTTATACTGTGGGATTTAATTCTGGATAGCTCTCAAATGGATTCAATTAAACAAGCTGTTACTCAGTTAAAACTCACAATTAGCTTTTCTTTCTCCCTCATGTGTCAGAAGAACAGTGTCTAAATCCGTCAATAAGAGTTCATGTTAAAGAAGGAACTACATTTAATGACAGTTTAGGAATTTTGGAAAACAATAAAAAATAGCAAAATATGAATCACTACTTTAAACCCGTGAAAATGTTTTAAGATTATGTACTCCACATTCTAGAGTTATAATATTTTGTACACAATGCTAAGCTTCAGAAATTACATCTAAATGAAAGAATTCTGCTAGATATTGGGCATAAGCTACTGACATACGCTGTCCCTGGTGATTAATTCAAGTCACTCACAATCACTTGAGTGGCATCTAGTTTTTCCTTCTGTTATGACTGTTGAGCCAATGGTATATATTTTGTTGTGTGCGTCATCAGCAGAATTGCAGCTGGGTTTCACTGTAGAACTTTTATTAGAAAGATGATGTATGAAGCAGAAGGAACACAGCTTGACTTTCAGATCCCAGACAGAGTTTGCTTCTCTAGCAGTAGCAAAAGTGGGAGAAAGGCTTTTGACATGCAAATTTTGTCTCATTTTGGTACAAAGGCAAATGATGAATGATAAATACCGTATCTCATTATATATACTATACACTTTGCAGACAGAACCACGCTTTAATATACACAACCAGGAGTAAAGGAGTCAAAGGGGTGCTAGGATAGGAACTAAATGTCTACAAATAATTAAGCTGCAAGAACCCCTGCTGTGTTATTGACAGTGGCTGAAAATGGCATAATAAGAAGCAATGGTGTGAAATAGTTGCATAAAAGAAAACTTCTAAATCAGAGATTAGAGAAAAAAATCCTTATCAATGAGAAAAAATTAGGCAACGGAAGAGTCTGTTTATAGAGATATTTAAAACATCAATATGAGGTGTTCCAAAGTCTGACTTCATTTGACAAGTAGTTATAAAGTTATGAAGTTTATTTATCCATTGTATACCTTTGTCTAGTCACATTACTGATTTTTAGTGACAACAATTTGGTTTTATACCATGCAGTTCTTGTCATGGGCACTGACAAGCAGCAAAGTGAGAAAATAAGGTGAAGTTTACTAAGCTTCAGTTATAATCAAGAAAACTGGTGTACTTTGGAGTAAGTTGACAGTGTCTTTTGACAGATCATCCTGAAAGAAGATCCTGATTTTCAGACTAGTTTTGAAGTAATGGAAATAAGCATGTCTCTTTACTTAGAGTGCAAAAATCAGCCATATGGCTATTCCAAGCAGCAGCATGACTCTTTAAAACTTTGCAGTAGTCATACTGAGAGTTGGTGTAAGAAAGAGAGAGAATCAAGGTCTGCTGGGAGAAGTAATATCTTTAATTAAACTGCTATTAGTGCTGTTAAACCTCTTTTTATAATCCAGTATGGTAGCAGCTTTTAGGTCTCAGTCTCATTTTGCAGGTCATAGTGAAAAATGCAATATATTCCAAAGTTTGGAGTAGTGTGAACGTGATGAAATGTACAATAAATGATGAAAGTTAACACCATTTCTGCAAGAAACAATGTTTATTTTGTGTGATGAACTGTGATAGTACTTTATTTAATGAAGACATATGGTGGCACGGGGAAAAACTCAGGTGAAGTTTTCACATGAGTAAGTAGGGGATATTTGGTTTTGTTTCTGAGTGTTTTTTTAGTCATTGTTTGTTGCAGGAGCAGTTTGTTTCAGGTTTGTGGAGCATAAGGGCAAATGAAGGATATATGGCAAGCTCTCTCACTTTTGGCTATAGGACAAAGCCATCTTTAAAGCCTTTTCCTGGTAAGTGTGCATCTCAAAATACAAACATTAAGCAAGTCCTTATACCAGGCATATTTTGTGAAGTATTACATGTGACTTGTTGCAATAGTAAGTATGGCAATATGAGGGGGAAAAGTAATCTAGGCTGTGTTCTTGTTTCCTGGGTATTTACTAGAAACTGTTCTTACATGAAGTCAGAAAATACCTTCCAGAATTGGGTGGTTCAGTGATCTACTTATTAATGAGAATGTAGTTAATGAGGATGTAGTCATTATATCAAAATCTACCAGAAAGCACTCTCTAATTTCCGCTCTTTATTTTTAGCCCTTTTTAATTTCATTCTTTTGTAAGGAAGTTTACTACTTACTTTTCAGAAATGACAGTATTTTAGCATTTGGATTCTGGTGAGACTAATTAGTGCTAGATTCTATTATGAGAAGTCAATACTTGATGCTTACTGATGAACCACAAGAAATCCATACATGCCTTTAATGTTGCAGTGTATTGTATGTGTTTATCTGAGACTATGGTTTAGTTTAAGACAGATCAATACCACCTGCTGAATTTGGTACTGTTTCCAAGACATTCACTAGCATTGTGGCTAAGAAAATGAGCAGCAAATAAAAATGTATCTTTTTTATCATTTGCAGTAATTCCAGTTAAAGCAACTTATGTACACTTTAAGAAGTGGAATGTTGAAGGCATTTTAAGAGTATTCAAGGGTAGCATTAGTGAAATTCTGAAATTATGCTTAATGTCCCATTTATTCTACTATATATGAAAACTTTAAAGGTTTTTTAACATTCTTTTAGGTCACCATTTTCATTTGTTCATAGCCATGGGGAAGAACTCCCATAGCTTGCCACTTCTAAATCACAAACCTGCTGTTTCTGTTGACTGTAAAAGGTTCTTGGTACAAACTAATTTTGGAGCACAGACTAGAACACAAGAATTTCCATCTCGACATGAGGAAAAACTACTTTACTTTGAGGGTGAACAGGCTGCCCAGAGAGGTTGTCTTCTCCAGAGACTTTCAAAACTTGCATGGATATGATCCTGTGCAACCTGATCTAGGCAAACCTGTAGCAGCTGGGTTGAACTAGATGATGTACAGAGGTCCCTTCCACCCCCTACCATTCTGTGGTAAATGTAGTGTTATGGGGATCCATGGCTGTTCCACCTTGATGAGTCTTTACTGAATGTACTTTATCCTTTAAGAAGAGGGATCTGTCTGCCAGTCTGGAAATCTCTCTATCTGTGTTAGAGAGTCAGAAAGGTGTTGATTTGTTCTTCCTCCCAAGTCAAGCATTACTACTGGTCATAAAGAGTCCATTGGCTGAATTAAGCCCCTAGGGGCTCCTCTGTAGCCCCTACTGTACAGCAATAACTGACTGGAACACTCCAAACTGTATCAGTGATAGCAGTACCCTTCAGTTAACTCTGAACTATTTTGGCTCTGCAGGAGTAAGAGAAATAAACTTTTGTCACTAATTAGATATGACTGGATACATATATAGGTCAGATTTGTTGAGAAAGAAGGTGCCATTTTATCTTGTCACTTTCCAGAGTGGAGCAATGATTTAAATAACACCTGACAGAACACTGTTCTTTCTGGTGTCTGAGCGGACAACTCGATACATTACTGTGTAACATCACCATTTGTTTGCAGTTCTTCAGCCAGCTTCCAGTCCAGCTGGCTTGTTTCCAAGTCATTTCTAATTACTTTTGGAAGATTGTGTAAGACATTCTGTACAGTAGCTCATTACTATAAAGATTTTCAGCCAGATCATCCTTTTAGAAGCCTTTTTTTCCCCTGTATTTTTCTATATTTTTGTGAGAGGGAGCAGCCATGAAGCCAGTTTACAAAAGTTTTAGAGGAGTTCTTCCAATAAAGGGAAAGCTCTTGTGGCAGACAGGGACTGTAGAGTCCTCATACCCTCTGCATGTTTGCTGTCTTCTCCCTCTCACACCTTCTAGAAATACCAGTTTACTTATTTGTTACAGTCTTGTTCTATAATACTAACAAAAAGGATTAGAAATAATGAGGACAGTGAAACGCACTGTAGAGAACTTGGTATCTTTTTCATGTGTCTAGTTTCTAGATGACAGTGAGAGCTGGTGCATAGGACTTGGGGGTTCAGACCCTACAATTCTGTTCCTTGCATGGAAATCTTTGCTAAGACTTTTCTCCTTTTTCCTCAGCTGTCTCTTCCCTAAATAAGGATGATGAAACTGACCTTTGTCTATTATTTGGAGATCTCTGCTAAAAAGTATAAAATTAAATAATGTTTTTTTGATAACTTTTTTTAAAGCAAAATGTAGTTCTGAAGTATTTGGGGAGGGCAGGAAGGGTGTAACACTTAAAAGCATTCTTCCTGTGCAAGATGCACTGAAAGGTGCCTGCCAAGATTGTTCTTTGGGGTTACTTTTACTGTACATGTTGATTAATACTAAAATAAAACAAGCAAAGTCTTGTTTCTTTCCTAGCAAAGCTTCATCTTTACTTGTTTCCCTTTTCCTATAAGAGTAGCAGAAAAGAATGCATTGAGCAAGTTCTGCATGTGTTGGGGGACTTTTTTAGTGCTTCAAAGTTTCTTGCATTGCTGAGAAAAGACATGATAGATTTGATAATTTTTAGCCTTCTGTTCTTCCAAAAAAAGTAATGTCATAACTCTTCCATCTCCATGTTTTCTACTTCCTGTTATTTCTAAAATAATGAGTCAGAGAAATGGAAACATAGCTGCCATGAATAATTTAAAAGTGGTCTGAGAATAGCTAACCATTACTTTTGAGGATGCTGCTTGTGATGGTTATACAATGATAAGATTATCAAAAGAATTATGGGAGACAGAAAATTGGAAAGGATGCATTAAGTCATGTACTAATTTTTTGCTATTGTAGGATTATGCCTTACATTAGTTTTACTAATGGCTTGTCTGAATACCTTTAAAAAGTTTGAGAAAATGTATTTCCAGTATTTCTTCAACATTATCCCTCTACCTTCTGCTTCCCCTATTTTTAATTTTTTTTCTTTTAATTTCATCCTATTATTTCTAGATACAGTTCTTGCTGCCAAAAATTCCCCAGGTTAAAACAGACATCATCCAAGCAATGAAAGAAATCATACTTCAGATGTGTTACATAACAAAAATACATGACAACATGTTTTCATAAACCCCACAGCATTTCATAAAAATGAGTGAGATTACTGAATAAATTTCTTTACTTTTTTGCTTATCTATTTGTCTCCACTCCATCTTTCACACCAATGTGGCTGAGTAGGATGCACAGCCCAGAGACTGGAGCTGTTGTCCAGCCAAACCATTTGTATTTTTCTATGAAAGTAGGATGGCACCATGCTTGTCCCAAATATTCTCTCAGTTGCAAAAGTATAGGATAACTTTTTTTTTTTCCTATTTGAATCTTCAGTAATCCTCAACTAATTATGTAGCCCATTTGCTCCTTTGTACTTGTTTTAGAAGGCTAACACCATAAAAACCAAATAATTTATTCTAATTTTGTTTCTGAATTCACTGTTTGGTGAACAGAAACTTTGGCTTTGACATAAACAAGTTTGTGTTAGAGAACTGTACAGATCAAATTTGATCAAGGTGGGAGGATTTCACTTTCCAGACTATAGTTTCAGAATGTAACTACCATGTCAAAACTAAGCTTTCCTGTTTGTTTTTCTCCTGTTAACACTGTTTTCATAAGAGACTTTAATCCTTAACTCAGAGAAAAGGTCTGGAATTAGAGATACAAATGGCTCAGGGATACATAAAAGCAGTGGGTCATTTTTTCGTTTCCTGCCAAAACAGAACAGTGGATATTTCCCATTTGGCATCACTTTAATTGGCTGATTCCATTGTAACTACATGATTACCTATCTATTAGTATTGCTTAAGCCCTGTTAATTTTCAGGAAAAGTCTGTCTGTGAAACTGAGCCCTTTTCTATGGCTCCATTTAACTACAGGGATATAAATATGAAAGGACAAGTTGGGGTGAACTCCCAAAGCTGTATGTTTGCAGAATGATGGAAATTGGATTTCATGTCTGAAGGCTGACTTAACTCTGATTAGCTGTCGATCTTCTAGTCCTCCAGCTACTGAGTAGCAGCCAAGAAGTGGCCTGGCCATTTCCTCATTCATGAGTTGCACAGTGCCTGATCAAGCCCTACCTTATAATATCGTCTGCACTGTCATATTTGACCAAAAAAAAACCCCCCAAATCCAAAACCCAATCAACCAACAAAACCCAGAAACCAAACAAAAAACACCCTAAGTTTTAAATTCCTCTAGTTTTATAAATTCCATGTTTCCACTCAAGTCTGTACTGATCTTTTATCACCACTGTGTCTCTTCTCATAGAAAAAAAACCAGTTAAAGCAGTTGGGCAGCCTCACTGCTTCCTTTCTTCACAGTCTATTGATCAGCTGTCTAATGGGCAAATACGAAACTGAGACCAATGCCTTGGAAACCCCTTTAAGTTTCACTTAGAGGCTAGGTAGTTATAATACCAAGTGATCTTTACTTGAATGCTAACAACTGCTGACTTTCTTCCAGCTTCTCTATTTATACTTCTCTCTCTTTTCCTCACAGATTCCAGTAATATTTTTTAAGTCTTTAAGAGAATTGGTCACTTGTCACTGCTGCTAGATCTTTCAGCAGGATGAAATCTACTTCAGGGAAAGACCTAGACACCTATCATTAAAGTTTTCTGACATTGTTCTCTACAATAAACTACTTCTATTTGGTTTTGACTTCAGCTAGTTTCAATTATGCAAGTTAAAATTTTTCCAGCTTGGATGTTTCTCTCTGGTTTTGGGGATGAGAGAAGAGAGGGAGGCAAAACAGGACAAAATGCTTATCAAGCAGCTTCTGAAACCGGCTGCTGCCTTGGTCAATTTTGAAGGACAAAAGGCAATGTTTTACTTTGAAAGTACTCTCTTTCTTATACGTGGACTGAATTTTTTCTCCTTTTTTTGTTTAGGAGATATGATTGTAATCTTAAAATTTCTATGAATTTTCCTATTTAAAAAATAGGGGAAGAAAAAAAAAAAAGGCAGCAAGGCGGAGAGGGAGAAGCAAAAGTGACCTATCACAGCCAGGCGTGTGTGTGCACATTCCTCTAGCACCGTGTTCCCACACAATAGGATGACCCGGAAAAGGGCTGAGCGACAAAGGCTGTCCCTGCTGCATACTCTGTGCTTCTCCTGCAGAACAGCGTTGTCAGGGGGCTTACCCTACCTCCCCCAAATGCCTACAGCCTGTTCCTTCCTCCCTTTCTCTATTTCACTTTTGGGATTGTGCAAGAGCGGCGAGGGAGGACCGGGGCACGTTCATTTAGCGGCTGTCCTCACTGCCTTTCCGCTCACCTGTGGTAACGGCAGTGGCCGTCACCACGCAGGTCGCACCCCACCCTGTCTCGGTCGGGAGAGGAAGGGCGAGAGAAGCAGGAGGTGGCAGTGGTCGGCAGGTATGAGAAAGGAGGGGTCCGAAAGTGCCCATCGAAAAACAAGGCGCCTCCCCCAGCCCGAGCGAGATTGGCTGAGCTCTACGGGCGACGTGTACAGTGACCATCTCTAAGAGAAAGTCAGCCTAGCAACGCAGAACTTTCTGGAAGCTCTAAGGGGCGGAGGGGAAGCAGCTGATGGTGATTATTGCTGTTCAGGCGGTGAGTGTTGTGGTTTTTTAAGGGCCTTTGGCAGCCTGGAAATCTAGGCTTCCTATGTTTTGTTTGCCTTACTCTCCCTCGTGAATCCTGCAGTTTCTTTCAATAACTCCAGAATTGAGCATGTTTGGGTAACTAGTGGTGTGGGGAGACGGGTGCTATGAAGCACCAAAAAAAGGTGAGACTTGCTGTTCACATGCTTGTAGTTTCTTGGTGTGACTGTACTCTGCTGTTGTGTCTGTTACTTCCTTGTTTAACATCAGTCCCACGCTGGTGGCAGCCTCTGAAGTGCCTCTGCTGCAGCTTTACCTGTGCAGGCTTGGGTGCTGATCCCTAGGGATGTCAAATAATGGTGAAAGTGTTAAGAAACTGCTAGGATGTAGTTTCTTCCTGAGGGGGAAAAAAAATTGCAAGGTTTATTAGTTCCTTTTTAAGATTGCAAACTTAAGTGCTTAACCTGAAGAGCGCCGGTGCTTTAACTCCTAAGTGCCTAATTGCATGGTCACTAACCGATTGTAGGTTGGTTTCCTGAAGAAATGAGGTTCAGCTGCTTGTCCTCCTTGGCTTCAACGATGTGATTGAGTGCCCGAGAGAGAGGTTTTCTCTAAGTGGTTTTTGCATTTTACCTGACTAAAGGAAATTCAACTCATGGCTGTTTGTTTCCATGCACGCAGGTTCACTAAATTAAGGTGCATGGGGTTGCCTTACTTTTTGTGTTTTGTTTTGGTTTTTTTAATAACTGTTTGACCTCTCAGTTTAAGGATATTTAAACAAACCTTTTGTATAAACTCCAAGATACACAAAGTGTATGGATTTGTACAGAACTATAAACTGTTCAGAGGGTTCTATTCCTATTGCACAGCATATTAGATAGCATAGGCCTGTTTGGTAGCTCTGTACTGGACTTCAAGTCTGCCGCTACTGAATTAACATTTATGGATGCATTTTAGTGTATGCTAAAGCAGTGTTCTCTGAATGCCTTACAGAGTCATCTGTGCTCCTTGTGGATTGTAGTCTATGTTCCGCTAACAGAATGTGTGGATCAGCTGCAATCCTGATAAATTCTTTAAAGTTTAAGCAAGCTTTTACACATTTTGTTGCTCTGACCAGACAGTAATTTTGTAACTAAAATTCTGCCCATACCAAAATTTCCATAGTTGATTCTATCAAGTATGTGGCCTGTTGTCAATTGCGATTTATGAGGTTAGAGCTTTACCACTTCCAATGACTTTAGTGCTGTGCTATCAGTTTAATTTAAAGCAGGGTAAACTGATAAAATCATAGATTGAGGGGTTACAGCAAAAAATATATCAGTAGCTTTAATATTCAGTTAGGTTTTCATGATTCTCTACAGCCTGTTTTCTATTCCTTTCTGCTTTCTCAGTTATTCTAAAGGATAACAGATTGTTTCTTATTTTAGTTAGTGTTACAGCTGGCAATTTTAGGAATGTAGAGTTAGAGCAAAACTAACCACCTTGGAGTTTCATATCATTCAGTAGTGGGAAAAACCCCAAGTTCATGGCTATTCATAAAAGTTGCCTATCCCCTTCAGTGGACGTGTTAAGTAACCATTGAGAGGCAGAACCAAGGCATTTAGACTTTTGCCTCTTGTTAGTGAGCATTTACAGAGTAATTACGTTGTTAATAAACATTGTCTTTTTTATTTCAAAACACTAACAAATGTAGTCTAAAATACTTGCGATTTAGTTGGAGGAGGTAGGGAGGAATATATTTTTATTTCATATCCATGGCAACTCCTGGGTTTTTTTGTTACTCCTTTTTAAAGAAAATTTGCTACTCTTTAACCTCTTTTAAAAAACTTACTGAAACAGGCTCTTGATTTCTATTAAAAATATTTTTTGCTTATTAAAACATTTAAGTAGCTCTCTTTAAAACAGAGTAAAAACCATCACAAAAGATGAAATACTTTAAAGCAGTATCTTTCTCTTTTCAATTCAGCAGCATTAAATATTTCAATGCTGTGTAACTCCCAGTATATGTATTTTTTATGCTAGGGAAGTGAGCCCTATCCTTTTTAGAATGTCCGTTGTGAGTTTTGGTTCATTTCTAACTTCTGATAAGATCCTGCTCCACCCTCCCACCATCCCCCCCCCCCACATACCCCTCTCCCCCTCCCCTTCCCTCCCTCCCTCTTATCGACTCCCTCGTCCCC